>VDFB02280331.1:0-61950 GCA_007258455.2 Sequoia sempervirens | reverse complement strand
CTCCATCTTTGCTAAGTAAATGGCATTAGCCTCACATGAGAGCTTATAGATGAGTACATCCAAGTAGCCTCCTCCTTAGCTCTTTTTGTATGAAATATGCCTGACATTACTCTTGTTATCATTCCCATATAAACACATCTTCACTCCTCTTATAATGATCGATATTGGAAGCAATATGAATTTTTGGAGGTGTTTGACTAGAGAAGTACCTATTCTTATCTCTAGATTAGTGTTGTGTACTTATTTCTATTCCCTTGTGCTTGTCTATTTATGTTTGTGCTCTCCCCAAGAGGAACCTTGATACCCTTGTAGGTACTTGGATACAGGAGAGAAAGTCTATTGTAAAACTTCTTCTATTTGTTTCATCATTCTTCTATTTTTCATAAACTTTTCTTTTCACATTGGGAACGATGTAAAGTGTTGGGGCATTTAGGCCTCTTCCATGTTGACTTGAATTTTTATTTATCTTCATGTTATCTTCTTCTCATTCCAAGCTATTTGGGGGGTGATGACAGTGCACATAATTTACATTATCTATATATATATATATATTTATGATCAGTTTTGACCTTGAATAATTGGATTCCCCTATGCTCTCAATATCTTTATCTCTGATCTTTTTCTTGATGTTGTGGATTCTATGTGTTATTCCTCACATGATAACATTCCATGAATACATCTTTCCATGTATGTCATGACACAACATCTCTTTGTATTTCTTCTCCTTATAATGACTTGTGCTCCTCTATGTAGCACACATCATTCTAGGGGGGTTATCGTATCCAATTATTTCTTTCTATTTTTCAAAAATGTATGTCTTAAAATTTTTGTCTTATGATCTTTCCATCTAGATTAGGGGCAACTTGACTAGACTTGTCTTTTATGTGACTATCCTATAATGCAATTTGTAGTAGCCATAGGCCTATTCGCTTGTCTATGGTCTCTAGCATAAAACAACTTGCTAGTCATACTTATTAGTGATGTCTTAAACCCCATGTTATATGGTCTCTAACATAACACAACTTGCTATCCATACTTATTAGTAATATCTCTATATCTGATCAGATTTTATCATGTCTATTTTGTGCTTTTTCACCTAACATTTTTATCTATAGCTAACATTTTTGTGGTGAGACTACAGCCAATTTTGCAGGCTAGAAGACCTATGTCATCTTCATGTCCTAGCTCAGCCTTTCAATCACATATACCAAATCAAAGACCTACGTCCACTTCATCCTGGGTATATTCTCTTCAACTTGTTTCTCTCTACTTTATCTCACATCTGTTAGAATACATATGCTCGCTAAAGTGGGGGAAAACTGTAATGCCAAAAATTACACCTTATGCACTTTTTCATTCCATAGACCTCCCATTTAGATTAATTAAAATTGATAATGCAATACCCCTTTTCTCCAACCTTAATTGTGTCCTTAACCCTTTCATTCTTGATTATCAAAGTGAACTTTTATCTTGGATGATCGTGCATTGTGCAGATGTTTGTGTATCGTTTGAATGTCCCAAAAATATTCATACTTGTGTAGCCATTTGAACATTACACTTCCCACCTACCCACAAAGCATAACACCTCTACAACTTGCAAATGCGTCAAAAACAACCTTTTTCACTCATATACCTCTTTCAAACCTCCCATTTTATCATGAATTCAATATATATCACTTTCTCTTGATCATTTTCTCTCATTCTTCTCTATTCTTAAGCATTCTTTCACTCTCATTCTCTCAAGTTCTTGCACCTCGGATCTCTGCATCAACACTTTAACACTCTTGGCACATATTAGAGGTTGCATGCTCCTCCATTCAACATTCTTGTTCACCAAAGGAACGTAATTTTAATCTCTTTATTGCATTATCATTTTACTTTGATTAGCATATTGATATTCTAACACATATATTCTCTTTATCTTATCTATCTTCTTTTATCTTTATCTATTTTATTATCCATGGAGGTGGGAACACCTACGTGGGGGTTTGACTGAGGAAAGCCCCTAAAACAACCCCAACCATTTTCTCATTTCTATTTGTGCAGGTGTTGAAGTTTTAGGTTTGCGGGAGGCTTCATTCATGGACCTCTTGTGAGTGTCTCCTTTCTTCTTTTCCACCCAATCATTTCCTTTCCATTTCATTTCATTTTAGTTTATGTTTTTTATTGCTATTTTTTTATTTGTTCTATCCTATTATTTTAAGTGCATTCTTGATATTTTAGTTACCAAGCAGTTAGTGGGTTCTTAGTTTTTTTGTAGTAATCTCAATTTTCATCTATATGAAACTACAACACATTGTAGGAACTTCTTCACACCGCACTATCATAATTAGCTAAGAGCCTACCATTTTTCTTAGAAGACTTTTGTAACCTTCTCTTTTGGTCTCTAAAACTCCCATTCTCTAATTATGCATAAAACATAAAATATAAACAAACTCCTTTGTCTCCTCATCTTGTCACCTGAGCTTTGATCCTTGAGGTAGTCAAGGAACATTTTCCCTTTGAGATCACATCATTTTAGGGTGTCAAATTTCCTTCTCTACAAATTCCTTCTAAAAATTTTCCACAAAATTTCTAGTCTAATAAATCAAAGATGAAGGAATACTTCAAACCAAGTTAACCATAAGCTCTAATATCAAATGATGAGAAATAGATAGATTCTAATACCAAATATTGGTAAATTTCAATCTCTATCCAAATAATCAAGTTATAACTTCAATGGATGAGATACAAGGTTTGGAATACTATACTATAAAAATCTAAAACTTATATGCAAATATAAAATTAAGTGAACTTAATATGGAATTACTATGATTAGATTCATCTTCTTTGTGATGCTAAAAACTAGACAACATAACATACTTAATAACACCATCTTATGTGAACTTATAAATAAAATAAAATAAAGCTTAACATTACCATAATATAGCAACAAAGAGGAAAAAATAAACAACATAAAAGGCACCATATAACATGTAATATTTAGATGGAAAACCCCTACAAGAAAAAACTCCACCATTAGAGAGGCCAAGTATCAATTATCTTCAAATAAATGATATAACAATATATTCACTTTCATTCTCCTCTTTTCCTCCAACATGGTATCACATGTGTACCTATGAACAACCTCTTTATGCTCCAACCTAATAAAGTAACTTTAAATTCAATTGTTCCTCTCAATTTCTACATCCAAGGAGTTGATTTTATAGATTTATGAAGAGGTCTTAAGCCCAAAACATGGTTCCCAAATATGACCCTTCATTCCAAATGTCTCAACCCTTGTATTACCTCCTCAAAATATGAAAGGACACCAATTTTGGCTCCAGTAATTTCCCTCCAACTTGGGTGCCCAAACTTGGTAATTAAACATTACATTAAATATAATAAATGATGGAATAACAAGAGAAACATGTTGCCTCTTTCAAAGCACCCAATTGGAGAATCCCAATAGTCACTTATTTTCCTAATTCCTTATCTTTTACAATCCCATTCTAAGCATCCACATGTGGGGAAAAAAATGTTAAATATTCATGTCTACAAGTCACCTTTACTGCTTCTAATGGAACCCATCACCCCTTGTGAATGTATTACAAAAAATGGTGAGAATAAATATTAAAAAATATTATCACAATGCACCCTAAGTTCCTAGGAACACTCTCCAAGGATGTTGGAACCATGACATATGATTTACAAGGTAGATGGCACCTTAATTCTAACATCATCTTTTTTTCTTTATGGCCATTCTCAATCTCAACAAAAATTTTTTCACTCTCTTGTTATCACCTAATGAGTTTTCACCAAGTATCATATGTAATTGATTAACTATCATATCAACTAGGGTGGTTTTCAAGGATATATGTAGAAGGATTTTATATTTCCTAATTCATGATTGTTTATCAAAATATGTAATGCTTATGCTCAAAAGGAATGATATCTAGAAATAATTTAATAGTTCTAAGTTATGAAATCATTAAAAATGTAATCTACAAATATATGAAAGTTAATTGAAACTTTGCTCTAATGAAATTAATTTTCCTTAACTATTGATATGTCATTAACAAAATATAAAGTATTCTATTATTTTCTTGTTTTTCCACATAATCTAAATCTAATAAGAAACTCATTTAGACAAGATTTATTTTTCTAAATATGGGATTTCCACACAACATAGAACAACAATTATCTTTGAGGAGGAGGTGAAGGATTTCTCAAATGAGGAGTTCTTTTCTTAGCATGAGGAGGAAATCCTGGAAAACAGTTTTTCAAGATGAGGAAGAATAGGAGGACAAGGTCAATGTGGAAGAAGAGGAAGATAACAATGAGGAGGATGCAAATTTTGAAGAGGTCAATGTAGTAGAAATGAATGAGATAGAGATGGGGCAGGAAGATGATAATGTTAAAAATGATGATGAGAGGAGGAAAATGGGCAAGAGGAAGAGACTGGTATAAAGTCTTTTCAAGACCTTAAAGATTAAATAAAGGATTTACGAGGTTGTGTCTAAATAATTGAGTCCAAAATTGATCTTAACAATCTGATAGATAAGGTTATGGTTTTGGAAAATACTATTAGTATCATTATTTCTATAACTAATGGTATGATGTAGCATGTTATTTTTGGAAATATCTTAGGCTAGTCTAAGATCAAAAATATTAAGAGGAAGATGGAAAAGAACTAGGAGGGTGATTTTTAGACAAAGAATAGCAAGGAAAATATAGAGAAGGATTGGAAGTACCCCCTCAATATGTTGAATGATATCTGGGACCTTGTAAATGGCCCCAAGGAGTGATGGTGTTTGGTGTCTTGTTGTTTCCTTTTCTTCTATGCTTAATATTTATCACCGCAATGTGTGTCTTGTTTGATTTTTCCTATGTTCTCTTTTACATGTTTTTATCTCTTAGTTTGTCCTATGTTCCTCGTTAGTTTGTAGGCATTGGTTGGTCATGGTTATTGGGCCATTTTATTTTCTATTTTTTTTGTTTTGTTTTGTCTTTTGGGATTAGGGACTTTCCCTACTTTTTAATAAAAACACAAAAGACAACATTATATTTTGTAACTATGCAATAGAATATTTTTTTTCTTCACATTACCATAAATTTTCACAAGAGCATAATAGATAATAGAGATAATAATAGAAGTAATGAAAATAACATTAAACACATTAAAGCTACATGTTATAAAGAGTATGATGACAACTATGCAGACACAAATTCAATGAAAAACTAAACTACTTATCTCTACTATGTACTCTAATCTCTCGATTGAGTGGTCAAATTGATAGAGGTTTTAATTCTTCTACTCAAAAAAGCATTAACATGCAACAATTCTTATCAAAATAAGAATATAAGATTTTTAATTAAAAGAGGTTCTCTATTAATTTATGTAGATCAAAGATGTCAAATATCAAATTTCAAGCATTTTTTTCTAAATAATAGAATGATATATATACACAACATCCTACTTCCTAGATAATGGCATCATGGTGACATGTATTGATGGCATTATAAATTTTACATAGATTTATAAAAAAAGTATAAGTTACATTAATTGAAAGTAGTTTAACAACTTGATAGATCTATCATAAAAAATATTATTCTTTTATTATTTTTTGGATAACTAGTCTAGTGGATATTTCATAGATTCAAGCAAAATAGGAGATGTCTATCTCTAGAACTCCTCTCCTAGAGAACTAGTTTGTGATAATTCCTTTGATTTTTTGCAAATTATGGAGCTTTGTAAACATGAAACTCAATAACTCCTCTTTTTTAAACATGACCTATTACTACAAAAACACATCCCCTGACCCACAACCATTAGCATTAAAATATTTATTAACATAAAAAGATAAACAAGTATGCATACATTAATTATAATAACTAAGACTTTAACCAATCTATTGCCTAATTTTGTTAATTTAAGCATGATAAAGGTATATGGAAGGTTGAGGGTGGTTAAAAGGGATAATTTGGTTGTAGTGATAGGTTGAATGTTAATACCTCATCACTCCCCTAAACTTATGGTTAAGTAGTTCCTCTTGCTTCTCTCTTTTCCTTCTCTACCTTGATAGACTCATCCTTTGATATCATAAACCAAATGTGATGAATTATCTTATCTCCTATGGATTAATTATATAGCCCCTTGAATTTTCTACCATTTCCTTCCATTTATCAAATTCTCAATCAAATTATGCACCTTTAACATTAAATGAGGTGGTTGGTTGGAGAATGAGAGGTTGATATTTCATTCTTATCCAATTTACTCTATATTTATTTAACATTTCCATAATTTCTTTGGATCTCCTAAAATACCACATAAGATTCCCAAGATATATAGGTTGTATAATTTATTTTTATAAAGTTATAAATAACATTAGTGAGAGTCTCATAACACAACTTTAGACTTTGGGTATACTTTTCAACCATATCAGGTTATTTCAACACCTAATAAAACTTATCTCTAAACGATTATGGTTTTTTTAATTGATGTCTCATTATAAATTTATTGGTTTATTATTCCTTGTGATACTCCTTCCTCTATTGTCATGCCACTTGATACCTCATTATAGAAATGAAGGCCTTTATCTATACTTCTCCTACAAAGAGGTTGATGAATAATTTTGTATATTTTTTAACCATAAGATTGTGTGTGAAAAATTCACATAGGATATTTTTTCGTTTCGATGCTACATTCTTAAAGACTTCCAAAAATTCTTATCATCAAGATCATGTGGTAGATTGCATGAAATCTTGAGGAGCTTCCACCTTAGTAATTTCTAATTCAAAAGCATACTTTGAAATCTAGAGGATTGTCTAAATTTGAGTAGAAACTCACTTATTTTATAAGCCTCATTCTTAACATCCTCAAGTTGTTTGCAACTATTTTTTAGGCTTGTAATTTCTTCCTGTAATTTAACTTTTTCTTTTCTCAAAAATATTACTTTAAGTCCTCTTTTTGAGATTGACATTAGACATCTCATGGGTTGTTCAAGATGATCTTTTAGACACAATTTTTTTCATCCATTTCTACTAACATCTTTAAAAATATATATTTTCCATTTTTACTACTTATATTTTTCTTCGAACATTACTTCCAATCTCTCAATTTTATTTTTTTAAATTATTTGTTCCACCTTGGATAATTGCACTATAAATTGAGTTTTTCTTAAAATTATTCCTTCTTCCTATGAGGTTGTCTTTGGACATTTTCCTTTAGTTGGAATAAGTTTTAGGGGTAATTTTCTTTGCATTTATTCCTCAATGATTGTGGTATCTCTAAAATTTGGGTTATCTTCTTGTGCTAGAGTTTCAATATTGGGGGAATCATGCTCCTCCAAAAGGTATATAGTTGGAGCTTTCCCAATGTTTTATTTTTCTATATATTTTTCAACACTAGGAGTGGGCTTAAATTTTTCACACTTTCTCCTCTAGAGGGGAGGAGATGAGTTTCTAGTTGGTTTATTTCCCTTAGGTTTTTTCCTTGCTTCTTCTTTCCCTCATCAATTGAGTACATTATTTGTACTTGTTCCTAAAATCCAAAGCTCTCTTGGAGTGATTTTTTTTTAATTTGTACCTCAATGGGTTATGTTGGGATTTCTAAGCTTTCATGTCTTCTTGGGGAATGCTAAAATCTAGGGGTTTTCTAGTCTAAATTTTTAGGAGCCTCTATGGGATCAGCTCTAGAGGGTCCCCCAACCTCTAATTTTTATACTCTATTCTCTAGAGTTTGTAGGAATTTTCTCCATTTCTTCTTTGTTTTTTGATTTTTCAAAATTTGGTGTTTAGAAAGCAACATAATTAGATTGCGGTGTTTTAAGGGTCTCACTTCTTTCTTATAATTATCCACCATAATTTTTAAATGCTCATAGAGATACATGGATAGGTTAAATCTCAACATTAGGTTTTATACACCATGGTGTAGGTGGGTCAACATTCTAAATGACGAACCCACCACCACACCAAATTGACCCTCATATTTGACACATTTCATCACCCAAGCCACTAATAAATTCCAAGGTACAAAAATAGTGTCTCTACTGATACCCATATTTTCACCCTTTTTGTTAATTATCAATTTGGGAAGGTCTTCTCCTTATTTAGTGAAATTTGTTAACATTTATTGATATGTTAGTTGCTTCTCTATATGTAAATAAATTGCTTCAACATTAATACTATAAATTTGAGAGATAAGTTTAATGTTTACCTTAAACCTCCTTCCATTGACTATAGTAGAGCCCTTTGAGAAATTATGAAAAAATTCTTTGACAAGTTTTGTTTGATAGCATTCAAAAAAATTGTACAACTCCAACCATCCATTAGCTCTAAAGACATCTAGTGATTCTTGTTCTTGAAGTATTTTTTCTAGGGAATCTAGAAAAAATTTCCCCTTTACGCCCACTTTTAGTCCTTTATAGCAAGATCTTAGGGTAAGTGGCAAGGGGGGGTTTACACAGTTCATGGTTTTTGAATGCATATTTAAGGTTCAAGCAAAGATTTGAGAAAAAAATTAAGCTTAATTTAGAAAATGAGGTGATTAATTAGCGTTGATTGGATAATGAAAATGCATGCAAAATATTATTGCACCATTTTCTTCATACACATGACAAAGGGAAGATGATGAAATCTTATTCAAAATTAATTATTACAAAGATAAAGAGCTCATACTTAATTAATATATTATTTAATAATTTTTATATTGCTAATTAATACTTAATGTACATGCCTATCAATATTTTGTGAGAGATTGGATTCACTTTCTAAATGTTTTATGTGTTTGGCATTGACTCCTTATACATATTTATCATAAATGTAGAAACAATCATTTATTACTTAGAATTTTGGAGTTTCCCATTTCAATGCCACTTAATAAATTTTACACATGCTAAATGTAGAAATGTATTAGTCCCAACTTCAAATTATTTTTTTATTATTATTATTGAAAAATAATTATGTGGGGAATCATTGGAGGATTATTGTCGAGGTGACATAAGCAAATTTTTGGAGTATTGTTGAAAGGATGTTTCTAGACAAACACAAGAAATCATCTAGAGAATCATTGAGAGAATTATTCTAGGTAAACATAAGAGAAATTTTGAAGCATCATTGAAAGGATTATTCTTAAGGATACACGAATCACCTTATAGATCATTTTTAAAAGGATGATTTCAGAGAAATATGCTTTTAGAGGAAACAACGAATAACCTTCCAAAGCATTGCTAAAAGGATACTTAGAAAGAAAATAATGAACAACCTTATAGAACATTGTTGAAAGGATGCTTCCAATGGAAATAATGAACAACCTTCTAAAGCATTATTGAAAGGATGCTTCTAAAGAAAACAATAAACAAAATTCAAGAGTATCATTGTGTAATGTCACAGAATTGCACCTAGGGGCAATTCCACATTTTTACACTTTTTCCTAGCATTTATGATACCTTAGAGCATTAATGGAAAAAATACCATGAATCAAAATTTCATGATTCTAACCCCATGTGGACTAGTGGCAAAACAATAGAAGCCTAATAACATGTTTCCTGAAAATCTAGGCCTTCGATGCCTGTGTGGCGTGCGGACATCTACGCAGCGCGCTAGCATCCTAGCAATTTTTCAAGTTTGAAATGGGGAATCTCGAATCTTGAATCTCTTGACACATGTCCTAGCAGTTAGAATATGAATTAAATGACTCTTTTTTTCCCTTGCATGCAGCAAAAATCCCTCTTTTTCTCACATTTGGGGGTTCAAACCATTCAATCAAGCTCTCTCTACATTTTTCCACCCTTGAGTTCTCTTCATTCTTTATAGTAGCACTCTCACAAGTGAAGCCATGTCGGACTAAGGTCCTTCCAACAACTATATCTCTCTAGCAAGTTCTCAACAGTACATCTGTATACTCCAAAGAGGGTCTAGGCCTGTGGGTAACACTCTCTCTCACTCTTTTCTCCTTGTTCATTTTCTACTTAGTGGTGCAGGTTCTACCCCTAGAGTGGGTTTTTCTTTCACCACACGCTTTGTCCCTTTCATTTACAAAGGTGGGAACACAAAAATGGGGGTCTGACTAAGGAAAACCCATATATAGCCCCAACCTTTTCCCCTCATTCTTTTGTGTGTACATTGTAAAGCAAAGCTTGGAGTGAAGACTCGAACGTCCAGTTGAAGGTAAGTTTTCTCCAAGTTCTCCTTGTGCTTTCTTTAAAGTTTTTGTTATTTGTTCGATCATTTTGTCTAGTAGACCTTAGGTATAAGTAAAGAATTGAAACCTTTTTCTACTTGCTTAAGCTCTTGAGCTTTCTATTTCTTAGGATGCCAACACACCATTTGGACAATATCGCATCGTGCTAGCGTCCTGAATCTGTATTGTTGTCCTTTGGTCAAGAGCTCCTCTGTCTGAGCCAAAAATATAGAAGTTTCACTCTCTCAAGATCCAAAGTGGTCTCCCTTAAAATATTATATTGTGCACATTTCTTTATCATTTCTTCAATTTTTTTGTGTTGAGGTGGATAAGGGTAGTTCATTCCCTAGTGATCTCTTGAGAATGAAGAGACCCATGTGCAGTGAATCCCTCTTATCTCTACAATGTTTCCATGTTTACGATAACAACTTTTCTAAGGAATATTTTGATATGTTGAATGATGCTCTAGATGAATTCTTAGAAGCACTCTCCTCTATCTGTAAATCTCCCGAGCAAGCTTCCTCTCTGCAAGCTAGAGAGTCAATAAATTTAGTTGTGGTCTCTATAGCTCATCAAATTCCTAAGAAACCCGTCATTTAGGTGACCCTAGTTGACTCGTATTCTAGGAAGGATTGTTTTTTCTATGGGATTTCATGTTGTAGTAATTCACCGTACCAATACTCAAAGTTTGTAAAAGCTACAGACTCCACTTCCTATAATATTGTTTGGAACACATATAATACTTGAAGAAATAAACAGAACTTGCATCAACAACCCTCTATTCCTACATATCAACCCACTCAAGTTACTACTCCTTTACCACCTTCTCAACCAAGCTTTCCTTCATCACCTAAACCTGTGATCAAAGCACTCAATGATTATGATCTTGTCGAGCAACTTCATAATACTCCAACTATGATCTTGCTTTGGGACCTACTTCAGACTACTTCGGTTTATCAAGAGATGCTTCAAGAAGCCTTGAAGAAGATCCTCTTGCCTGCCTTTGCTAGGCCAATGGGTGTTAATGTGCTATTGGCTCATATTCGAGTGGATTCATCGAATATTACATTCCATCTGCGAGAACTCCCACCTTCAAATGTGCAGAAGCAAGTAGACCCTTTGATGATTATAATTAATGTTAATAATATTGGCATTAGGTGTACTCTTGTTGACACCGATTTGGCTCTCAATTTATGCGATATTAACCTATCACCTAAGATTAAAGTTGATTATTTTTCTTTAGCAAATTCTTCTTTGTACATTCATGGGTTCGATAACATTGGTTGTCAAGCTCTAGGCACGATAATACTACCTTTGCAGCTATGTCTCGTTACCTTACCTACCTTGGTTTATGTGATGCCCAGTCCTTTACCTTACAATCTTCTGTTGGGGAGACCCTAGATTCATGCTATGGGTGTTGTAACCTCTACTTTACACCATTCCTTAAAGTTCATCACAAATAATTGGGTGTTCATAGTTAAAGCAGATCCAGAAGTTGTTCACCTTTGTGAGCTAGCAATTTTTGGTCAAGCTTCAATCATATCCACTCTTAAGAATTGTATTCCATCCTTATCCATTGATGTTATGACATGTTCCTCAACAATACCCTCTGTGGAAGTTATCCCCGAAGCAAATGTTGTTAGAGATGAACCACCTAAAGTAGAAAGTCTTGAGTCTTGTCTTCTCCTCCTTCCTCTCAGTCAAATTCTTTCCTTAGTGATGATTGGGGCTCCTTGGAATTCTCTAAATTCTTTATTACAGAATACAAGGCGAGCCCCTTTTGTATAGAGTTTTTGAATGCCTCTGATGTAAAGATGGGTGATGCTCCTGTTAAGGAAGAGAAGTGTGATCCCATCTAGGAGACCAACCCTTCCTTTACTAAGAAGAATAGTCCCACTCCTACAAAGGAGGTTAATGTTTGAAAACCTAGCAAAGAAGGTGGGAGTTCTCCTATAGAGACATTCAGTGTTCATTGGTGGAATGAAACACTCTGCATAGAGTCGTCACCTCCTAAAGTTTTGTAAACTCATTATGGTTTTGGATATGAACTCTCTTTTCAGTATTGCTATGGGAAGAAAGTCCTATGGCACATCAAGCAAGGAATCCAAGTCCCTATCCAGTTGAAACCATGAAATCACTATTTGGGTTTGGGATGCTCTATTGAATAGTCTAAACAAAAACCTTGGTGGAGTGTTAACATGATTTCGGTTGAACCACTGAGTTTGATCCATATTGAATTAATAGAGGATAGGGAGCAGGCCAAGAAAATCCCTTTAGATGTATTCTCTTCGAATGAAGCACTTGAGGAATTCCTAGGTGCATATTCCCTATTGCCTTCCTTTCATCACAAGAGACGATTCTTATGTTGTTTGCATAAACAAGCATACTTTGGAGAACTTGTCTTGAGTGTTGATGAGGAGGCCCCTCTATTCAATGTTGGTAATGATGTTCTGATATCACATGTTGAAGATCGTTGTTCTCTCCTTAAAGGAGATACTATTGAAATCTCTATGGGTCCTAAATTCTTTGAAAAGGTAACTAAGATTGGGAAGTGTCTCTCTTCAGAAGAAGCAGGTGAACACTTTGATCTCCTAAATTCTCATCCTGATATATTTTCTTAGATGTACGAGGATATTCCTATTATTGATGAGTCTATAGTGGTTCATAATATCATCCTATGTCTTGACGCCAAGCTAGTTTAACAAAAAATCCAAAAGATCAATCTCAGGGTGCCATTTTAAGACTGAGATAGAGAAGTTGTTGAAAGTAGGCTTTATCCATCCAATCGACTACTCCATGTTAAACATGCACAAGAAAACTAAGAGGGGGGTGAATCAATTGTCACACAAGTTCAAACTTAAAACTTTATCACTTATCAAATTTTCAACCACACTATTTTGTTATTAAATATGAGCATGAAACAAATATAACAGAAAGTAAATCAACACAATGAAAACCATATTTTTACGTGGAAAACCCAATAAGGGAAAAACCACAATGAGGGTTAAATCACAATATAAAGATTATAAACTAAACACAAAGGCTCACTTCCTACAAAGGACTCGTTGTCCAACAGGAAGGCTCATTTCCTATATACACAAAAGAGAACAAAAGATCCACTATAAAGATTAAAGCACATTCATAGGATTACAAAAACATTCAGTTCACTACCTTCAACACACTGAAAAATTGCTATCATAACTCACTCACACACACTTTTGTCACTTTTCATCACACTGTCATACAATTCTTCACAACTCGCCTTGCTTTTATACCATTCTCAACCTTAGAAACATTTACCAAGGTCAGCCATAATACACTATTTCATAAATTCAAATTAGGTTAGAAACTCTAAATTCCCATGGTGGAAAGGAATAAGAGTGGACCAATAAAACATAAAAATAATATTCTTGAATCTTCTACATGCTTCCTCAATTAAATTTTATTCTTCAAATGAAATGTAAACACTAGGTTGGACAAACCTAATGAAAACACAAATTATCAATGATGCATATGCTTCCCAACAAGAAGATGAAATGTGGATGACACAACACACTTCATCATGCACAATAATACATCTCAAAATCTTCTAGATACATCCACAACAAAAACAATAGGCTTCAAACACTAAACTCCTTTCACCAATCAATTTGGGTTGTGCAGACACACAAAAAAGTTATTGAAACATTATTTTTAGATTACAAAGCTCCAAACCTCTTCACCATAGCATAGGAAAAACCTTCACAAGAAATCTAATAGATCTGCACAATCTAAAATAAAATAGTAGAGGAATGTGGAGCAAGCATATTCCTCCTAGTTCACAGAACACTAACATTGTCGGTAGAACACATATACCGGTGGACACAACTTCTACATACCATCTCACTAGAAACTAAAACTCAGACTATATTATCATCAAATCACCATCAACATACCTTCAGATCCACACAGGCATAGGATCAACATAGGAGAAATGTGGAGCACGTACTGGAGCATAATATAAACATGTCCAACACTCTGATTTATTTTCTTCATTAATTTTATCAAAAGCACTTAAAAACTCATCATACCAACATATCTACAACACCATAAAGGTAGATCCATGTACTCACAACATCTCACTAGCATCTCATCCATACATGTACAATCTGCAACATATTGAACAGTTATGTTGACATCAATGTCAACACCACCAAACAAGCTCATACTTGCAACAATCTCCCCCTTTGTCATTGATGGAAACACATAACCTTTTCTCCCCCTTTGACATTAATGGAAAATAAAAACTAATCTAATTACTCCCCCTTACAGGTACACTCATACTACAACAATGAAAATATTTTCTACTCCCCCAGTGGAGTAAACCCATCAATCAATCCAGGTAAATGAATAATTTGTGAATTCATTGGAATAGTGCACTTTCATGTGCACCTAGTTAGGAGGGCCAATGACCCCCAACCTCTCCTTAAGATGCTCAAAAGTATCCTTTGGAAGAGCCTTAGTAAATATGTTTGCAATTTTTTCCTTTGTAGTTACATACTCCAATCTTACATCATTCTCCAGCACTTTCTCTCTTAGAAAATGATACTTGATAGATATGTTCTTCATTCTTGAATGCATAACTAGGTTCTTCAAAATGTTTATTACACTTGTATTATCATAGAAAATAGGAATAGGTTCATCACATACTACTCCAATGTCCTTTGGGGTTTGCTTCATCCAAAAAACTTGTGTACAACAAGATGCCATAACAATATATTCAACCTCAGCAGTGGGTAAAGAAACCGAGTCTTGCTTTTTACTCATCCATGAAACTAGTCTTCTGCCAAGAAAGAAAGCACCACCATTGGTACTCTTCTAGTCATCTACACATCTAACCCAATCAACATCTGTATAAGAACTCGGGGTGAAATCATTACTTTTAGGATACCACAGTCCATAATCAGGTGTTCCTTTAAGATATATAAATATTATTTTTACAGCCATAAGATGTGCTTCTCTAGATCTCCTTGAAATACAGCAACTAAACATACTGCATGCATAATATATAGTCCGATAGCAGTGAGATATAGCAGTCCACCAATCATGGATCTGTATTTTCTCTTATCAGTCTTAGTAGATTCATCATCCTTGCTTAGTTTACATCCGGTTACCATAGGAGTACAAACTAGTTTAGAATCCTCCATCCCAAACTTTTTCAACAACTTTTTTACATACTTAGATTGTGAAATTAATATCCCTTTGTCATTTTGATTCACTTGTAGACCAAGGAAGAAATCCAGTTCACCAATAATAGACATCTCAAATTCTTTTTGCATTTCTTCAGCAAACTTTTATACATGCCTTCATTTCCTCCAAAAATGATGTCATCAACATAAACAACCATAATTAGCATCTTATTACCTTGCACTTTGAAGTAGAGGTTGTTGTCAGCAAAACCTTTATTGAATCCTTGCTTTGTTATATATTTTTCCAGTCTCGCATACCAAGCTCTGGGAGCTTGCTTCAATCCACACAATGATTTCTTCAATTTACAAACCATGTTCAGCTTGGCAAACAACTAAAACCCTTCAGGTTGCTCCATGTATACTTCTTTCTCCAACTCACCATTCAAAAAAGCTAACTTAACATCCATCTAAAATACTTTGAATTCCTTTTGTGTAGAAAATGCCAAAAACATTTTGATAGCTTCTATTCTGGCTATAGGAGAAAATTTCTCCTAAAAATCTATGCCTTCAACTTGTGAATATCCTTTACATACCAATCTTGCCTTATTTCTTACTACTTCTCCATTTTCATTCAGTTTGTTTTAGAACACCCATTTTGAGCCAATCACATTTTTGTTCATAGGGCTAAGGACTATTTTCCATGTTTAATTCTTTTCTATCTACTACAATTCCTCTTTCATAGCTCTAATCCAACTTTCATATTCACATGCTTCCTTTACATATTTTGGTTTTATTTTAGAGAGTAAATATAAATTTACCTCAATTGCAACTTTGCTTCTTGTCTTTACACCTTCACTCTTGTCTCCAATTATCTGATCTTCCAAATGATTCTTCTATACATATTTAGGAGTCCTAGCAACAGGTTTTGGTTCATTATCTTCTTCTTCTACTACTTGTTATTCTTCTTCTTCTTCTTCTTCTTCTTCTTCTTCTTCTTCTTCTTCTTCTTCTTCCTTCTCCTTATTTTCTTTAGGCATATGTCTGCAAATAGGATCATTAGGTTCAACTTCACTTATCTCAATAGGTCTGTGTATGTCTTCATCAACTTTCACATTAGCACTTTCAATGATCTTCCTTAATCTTTTGTTAAAGCATTTGTATGCCTTGCTAGTGGTAGAGTATCCAATAAATATTCCTTCATCACATCTAGCATCAAACTTTCCAAGATTTTCATCATCTCTTTTAATATAGCATCTACTTCCAAATACCTTAAAATATTCCACAGTAGGAATCTTACCAGTCCATAAATCAAAAGGTGTATTTGTGTTGTGTCTGATCTAAAATCTATTAAGAACATAAACAACAATATGTATCATTTTATCCAATATACATCCAGTTACATTAGATTCTTTCATCATAGTTCTAGCAGCTTCCTATATTGTCATGTTTTTCCTTTCAACTACTCCATTTTGCTATGGTGTTCTCGAAGAAAAATACTATCTTTTTATGCCATGCTTCTCACATAATGTATTAAATTCACCAGAAGTGAATTCACCACTTCTATCCAATCTTAAACATTTGATTTTCAAATTTACTTCATTCTCCACTCTTGCTTTGAATACCTTAAACCTATCCAGGGCCTGATTCTTTTCTCTAAGAAAAGAAACCCATGTCATCCAAGTGTCATCAATAAGCAACATGAAATATCTATTAGCATTCAAGCTTCCAGTCTTAGTTGGACCACAGAGATCAGTATGTACCAACTCCAACATACCAGTAGTAGAATATTCTTTTCCTTTAAAGCTACATCTTGTCTGCTTCCCCAATTGACAACTTCTACAAATAGCATTAGCAGGTCTTGTGATTCTAGGAAGTTCTCAAACTATTTCCTTTTTACTAATCTTGACCAAGTTATCAAAGTTCACATGTCCCATTCTCTAGTGTCATAACCACCTTTCATTGATCTAAGATACAAGACAATGACCATCAACTCCTTTTAGCTGATAGATGTTTCTGTGAGTTCTTCCAGTAGCAATCATATCTCCTTTTTTGGATCCTTTCTTGATTCCATAGGTATTATTCTGAAACACAAGCTTAAATCCATTGCTACACATCTAATCAACACTCAAAATATTATGCCTCAAACTCTTCACATAATATACGCCATCAGTGTTATGCACTCCATCAAAACTAATTGAACCTTTACCACAAATCTTAGCTCCTGAATCATCATCGAACATGACTAAATCACCATCATATTTTTCAAGTTTAGTGAAATTACTCTTATCTCTGATCATGTGATTTGAACATCCACTATCAATTACCCAATAGTCTTCATCCTATCTTTCATGAAATGCAGTAACCAAGGTACCTTCCATCCTATTCTTCTTAACTTTCAAAGGTTTCTTACTTACACATTTTCTAGAGTTAGTGGATACATATTTATTTTCCAAAGCTAAGAATAAGCATTTTCTATCATCAACCTAATTTTTAGATTCATCATTAGAAATACCTGCCTCTTCCTTAACATAGTACCACTTCTTATACTTCTTATCCTTCCTATCCTTATCCTTATAATCCTTGTTCTTTTTATGTGCAGCCCTATTCGAACATATTGAAGCATAATGACCAATATTACCACAACTAAAGCATTTAAAGGGAAACATACCTTTATAATTTCTAGTACCTTTCTTCAACTTCCTGGTGAAGTTAGCTTCCAACTCATCAACATCATCGCTATCTAGTTCCTCCTCAATCTTCAGTTCCTTAAATGTCATTTTTGTCTTTTCTTCTATCTTGTCGTCTTTCTAGAACTTTCTTAATTCAAATGCTTGCAAGGTGTCAAACAAGTGTTCCAAGGTGTACTTCTTAGGTTCATACATTTCTTCAATCATCAAGATCTTATCATTGTAGCAATTTGGTAGCATGATCAATATCTTCTCTATTATTTCTTCATCTACTAGCTTTCCTCCTTGATTTCTAACATCATTTGCAGTCTGTTCAATCCTATGAAAGAAACTTGTAAATTCTTCACCATCTTCCATTTTTAAGTTCACAAATCTATGCTTTTCTACCAGTCTCTTTGTCAATTTCACTTTCTCATTCCCTTCATATATGTCTTCCAGCTTCTTCTAGACATCATATGCAGTGTCCAATGAATTAACCTTGATTCACTCATTTTTAGATAAACCATTGCAAATCACATACTTTGCCCTCTCATTTTATTGATAAGCAAAGATCTCATTTGTAGTATTAACACCATTGGATGAAAGTGTATACTTATTCTCAATAGCCTTCTAGGTCTTGAAACCAAGAGAGATAATATATCCTCTCATTTGTCCCTTACAATATTTGTAGTTAGTTCCATCAAACATAAGGATCGACAACTTGTGTGCCATCAGATATTCCTTAAGTGGTTAAGCTCTATAGCAAGGAACCACAAGCTTTGATACCAATTGTTAAATAGGTGTAGGACAATTAAGAGAGGGGTGAATCAGTTGTCACACAAATTAAAACTTAAAAATTTATCACTTATGAAATCTTCAACCACACTATTATGTTATTAAATATGAGCATGAAACACAAATAAAATAAAGTAAATCAACACAATGAACACCAATTTTTTATGTGGAAAACCCAATAAGGGAAAAACCATGGTGAGGGTTAACTCACAATATAAAGATTAAAAACTGAATACAAAGGCTCACTTCCCAAAAGAGGACTCACTATCCAAGTACAAAGGCTCACTACCTACAAAGGACTCATTGTCCAACAGGGAAGCTCACTACCTACAGATACAAAAGAGAACAAAAGATTGACCACAACAATTAAAGAACATTCATAGGATTACAAAAACCTTCAGTTCACTACCTTAAGCACACTGAAAAACTACTATCACAACTCACTCGCACACACTTTCTACTCTTATTATTTGTGGCACACTTTCGTCACTTTGCATCACACTGTCATACAATTCTTCACAACTCACCTTGCTTTTATACCATTCTCAACCTTAGAAACATTTACCAAGGTTAGCCACAATACATTGTTTCATAAATTCAAATTAGGTTGGAAACTCTAAATTCCCGCGGTGGAAAGGAATAAGAGTGGACCAATAAAACATAAAAATAATATTATTGAATCTTCTACACACTTCCTCAATTAAATTTTATTCTTTGAATGAAATGTAAACACTAGGTCAGCCAATCCTAATGAAAACACAAATTATCAATGATGCACATGCTTCCCAACAAGAAAATGACATGTAGAAAATGCAACATGCTTCATTATGCGTGAGAATACATCTCAGAATCTTTCAGATACATCCACAATAAAAACAACAGCTTCAAACACTAAACTCCTTTCACCAGTCAATCTAGTTATGCAGACACACACAAAAATACTGAAACATGATTTTCGGATTATAAAACTCCAAACCTCTTTGCCAAAGCATAGGAAATACCTTCACAAGACATCTACCTAATCCACACGATTTGAAACAAAACAACAAAGGAATGCAGAGCAAACATATTCCTTACAGCTCACAGAACACTGACACCGCTGGTAGAACACATATACCAGTGGCATAACTTCTATGTACCATCTCACTAGAAACTGAAAATCAAACTATACCATCATTAGATCACCATCAAAATTCCTTAATATTTGCACATGCATAGGATCAACATAGGAGAAATGTTGAGCACAATCTAAACACTTCCAACACTTTGATTTCTTTTCTTCATTAATTTTCTCAAAATCACTTGGAAACTCATCATACCAACATATCTGCAACACCATAAAGGTAGCTCCATGTACTCACAACATCTCACCAGCATCTCAACCATACATGTACAATCTGCAACATATTAAATAGTGTTGACATCAATGACAACATTAATGACAACACCACCAGACAAGCTCATACTTGCAACACTCCCCTTGGATCTCAAATATTGTTGTTGTTAGTAAGCCTGATGTCCATATTCGTATATGCATTGACTTTCATGATCTTAATAAGGCTTCTCTTAAGGATGAATTTTCATTACCTAATATAGATATGATTGTATATTTGACTGTAGGCCATGCATTGTTATCTTTTATGGATGGTTTCTCAGGTTACAATCAAATCTGTATTAATTCAAAGGATGAATACAACAACCTTCACTACCCCTTGGGGTACTTTCTAGTATGCGGTCATGCCTTTTGGGCTAAATAATGCAAGAGAAACTTACCAACGGGCGATGACCCTAATATTCCATGATTTTATTCATAAGATCTTAGAGGATTATGTTGATGACATCTTGGAGAAATTGATAACTCATCAAGATCATGTAAAAAACCTTCATCTTATCTTTGAAAGGATTCAACTCTATAATATGAGACTCAATCCCCATAAGTGTGTCTTTGGTGTGGATAACGACAAACTTTTGGGATTTATAGTCTCTCACCATGGGATGAAAGTTGACATGAATAAAATTGATGCCATTGTTAACATGCCTCCACCCAGGAATATTATTGAATTACAAAGCTTACAAGGGGAAATTCAAGAAATTCGTAGATTTATATCTCAATTGGCTGATTGTACCCTTCCTTTCACTCATCTATTGAAGAAAGATGTTCCCTTCATATGTGATGAAGAGTTCCAAAAATATTTTGATTCAATCAAAGCCTATTTGGCCAATCCTCTTGTATTGATGTTGGCTACGCAAGATAGACCCTTTTTTCTTTACCTCACATCATCACTATATGCCTTGGTTGCTTTGCTGGCTTAGTATGATGATGTTAGGAAAGAGAGAGTAGTCTACTACATTAGTCGTGTCCTAGTTGATAATGAAACCCATTATTCCTCCATGGAGAAACAATGTCTCACTCTTGTATTTGCTATATAGAAGTTAAGGCATTATCTTCTCCATGCTTAAATGCATGTCATTGTGAAGACTAACTTTTTAAAGCATCTATTTTCTAGTACCGACCTTGCTAGGAGGTTAGCGAAATGGGTTATGCTACTTTCTAAGTTTGATATAAAATTCATTACTCAGAATTCAATAAAGGGTCAAGCTATTGTTGATCAATTGGCAGATGCTCCCTCATCTCGCTCCTTCCCAAGTCTAGACTTATTCCCTGATGAGTACATTTTTACGATTAATTATGAATTTGAATGGAAGATGTATTTTGATGGATCAAGGTGTCAGAATGGCTCTAGAGCAAGTGTGGTCTTAATATCCCCTGAAGGTAAACTGGTCCCTCTAACCTTTTGATTATATTTTCCTTGCACCAATAGCATCACTGAGTATGAAGCTCTCATCATTGACTTGTGTGCCACAATTACATTAAAGGTAAAACATCTCTGCATATTGGGCAATTTTAAACTTATTGTGAATCAAATTATGGGAACCTATCAAGTAATTTGTCCTGATATTGTTAATAGATTCTCTTCTTTTATAATAGATAGTATCCCTAGGTGGGAAAATAGACATGTAGATGCCATGGAAAACACTACTTCCTTGGTACCTTCAGAGGAAGATATGAAATAATACCACTTTGTGGTTCAAGTCTTGCGAACCCTGATAGTTTCTGATCAACCTGAATCTGATATCCTTGTGTGTTCTCATGTAGACTCAGGAGAATGGTTCTCTAACATCTATAATTACCTAAAGACTAGAAAATTTCCTAATGATGCGACAAAGAACGATCACACTCGTATACGAAATATTTTAGCCCATTATGTTATTTTGTCTAATGTTCTGTATCGAAAATCTTATAATGACGTGCTTCTTTGATGTCTCACTAAAGCAGAGATACCCCTTGCCCTTAAGGAAGCCCATTTAGGCTCTAGAGGTGGAAATTTTAGTGGTAGATCCTTGGTAAGAAAATTGATACACCTGGGGTATTTTTGGCAAATGATGGAGTAGGATTCCTTCGATTTCATTAATAAATGCCTACAATGTCAACAACACAGTCATCTTATTCATGTGCCCACACAAGAATTACATAATCAGACCTCTCCTTGGCCATTCACAAAGTGGGGATTGGATATGATTAGAAAAATATCACCTCCTTCTTCTAAAGGACATACCTTTATCATCACCGCTACAGATTACTTCACGAAGTGGGTCAAAGCCATTCCACTTTGATCCACGAACACTGAGGCTATTTGCATTTTTCTTCTAAGCAATATTATTTCTTATTTTGGATTTCCCACTACACTTGTCTCCGACAATGGTATGCCATTCAAGAACAAGGAAGCAAATTAGTTCTTAGAGAAATTTCACATTCAACATAGATTTTCTACACCATACTATCCATAATCTAATGGTCAAGCGAAAGCATCTAACAAGACTCTTGAGCTCATTCTTTGAAAAATAGTTAATAGACATGGTAAGGATTGGCATATTTAGTTAACATATGCTTTGTGGGCCTATCACATGAGTGTTCGTACAATGACGAGAACAACACCTTACAACCTCATATATGGTGTCGAAGCTATCATGCCTTTGGAGTTGGAAATTTTGTCTCTACGGGTTTCCCTTAAAGGGTTAATTAATGATGAAACTTATCGAGCTAATTGTTTGCATCAACTAGAGATGTTTGATAAATGTCGATTACAAGCCCTCAATCATCTTAAAGCTTATCAACGATCATTATCAAGATAGTATAATCAAAGTGTGCTTCCTAGGACCTTTAAGCTGGGGGATCTGGTTCTCTATAAGAATCAAAGAAATGTAAATGAACCACCCAATAAGAGAGGGAAATTTAGTTCTGATGGGTTAGGCCCTTACATTTTCATCTTTGTGTATGGTTCAAGTGCCTATGGATTATCATTTATGGATGGAATTCCTCTAAAAGAGCTCGTTAATGTGATGCATCTTCATCGATACTATGCATAGTATCCAACGTGTCACGTGTGGGGTGTTCTCCCTTTAAGGGTAGTAACACTACATATGTTGACATCATTCATTAACACATTATGATTTTTTTTGTGTTATGATGTGACCATGTGTGTGTGTGTGCAAACAATGTGCATACATGTGTCTTGCTATGTTGTGTATCCATGCATCACATTACATCTTTTATGGAAATTAGCTAATCATTGTATTTAATTAACATACATCCATGTGTGTTCATTAATCATATTAGCATCTAATGTAAACATACATCCATTTAAGCATATAATATCCATTGCATCAACATACATGAGAATAAAAAGCATACGCATCAAAATACACAATTCCATGATGTCAAAACCAATATATATGTATGTATCAAATGTCATATACATGTATCAGGCCACTAATATCAAAATAAGTGGCTACTAAATATATGTCTATACAAATGATCTACAAAAATATATATATCTCACACTACCAAACTGATGTACAAAATCAAGAGACCCTATGGCTGTGACACGTGGCTCCTTGAGCCCTCTAGTTCTAGTTGTTACTATTGTGGTCTAGGGAGAGGTTGCACAGTGGTCATGGATCTAGATTGATGGGAGTACGATGCAAAGAGAGCTACCCACATGCCCCTAATCTCTCCCTATAGGGAGTATATCATGAATTGTGCCTTTGTCATCTCCTACTATAGTTGTTGAACATCTATTAGGATCACAATTGTTAGTTGCCTATTGAGGAAATTGTGGTGGCTTTGAAGGGCATCACATGCCTGCTCAGTGGTGTTGGCCCTCATCACTATCAGGTCTTTCCCATTAAGTGTTTCAAAGCTCCCTCGACAACTAGTCGTGCTGCCCTTAGACGGTGGCCACCTCTACAGTGAGTTGTACAATCTCTACTCCCCACTCCTCATAAGTGGTCCTCAGACACACTACCAACTCAAAGATGTGGGAATGTTGCCCCGCAGATGTTGGTTAGTAAATCAAGGATCATCCCCTAAATAGGAACATCAGGAGCCACCTCTGATATGTACTTAGCAATCAGCCCAATCCATCCTTGTGCATCCTTTGCAATCACAAAAAGAGAGTACAATTAGTACCACATGGCATATGTATATAATCATAAATGGAAGAAACTAAAAGTACCAAAATATAAACAACATGATTTGTATACCTGGGTCCCCTAGCTACCATGTAGGATCAAGGTGAGGAGCAATACTGAGACCCATGTCGCCAACATCAATAGCCACTTCTAGTGCTTACAAGGTCGTCGCCACAGTAGCAATAGGTGCAGGTGGCATTGACAAGATGAGGGTAGCTAGTGAGGGGTCTGACCTCCTTCGCCACCTTAGCCTCAGCGACGCCACCTCCTCCTCCAGTGGTCTCTCCTCCTCCACACCATCCTATTTCCACCCACTCCATCAGTGTGGAGGTGGAGGTGGTACATCCCCCTATGGGCCTGGATCCCCCCAAGGGCATCCTTGTCGTACACTAGACATTGATGGTGTCTATCACACTACCCTTTGAAATCTGTAGTAACACTAACATTATTTGCTAGATCTATCGACAGAAAATCATGGTCGAGCTTGTCATCATCTGAAGGGACAAAATCAATGATGGTGGGGTGGGGTAATCCTGAGTTTGGTCTCACTCCTATAAGCCCTAGTATATGTAGGCACATCTAGGGGAATCATTTGTACATGACCATATTGTCACATGACCTAACTCCAGTAGTATGGTACAATGACGTGATCATGATGACCCACTAGAAAACGGTCTCGTTGTAGGTTCCTCAGGTACCTACCATCATCTACCCATCTAAAAAAGTGATGGGGTCTTTATCTAATCTGGTCCATAGTAAAAGTATCAAGTTGTAAACACCAAAATTGTAAGTCTTCATACCTCCACTTCCCTGTCATATCATACCAATGGGCCATGGGATCATGATATGACCATCACTAGGGAAAATTGACTAGTCGCATTCACATAATGTGGGAAAAATCCCACACATGCAAAAGTATGCACTTCATGAGGCTACAATACTCATAATGGACGTACCAACCCAACTCCTAGTATAGGTGTGCTAACATGCTACACCCCCAGGAAAAAACTATCCTATGCTCTACCATCTCCCTAATGGTGTGGATGAGGCCCCTATGCAGGTGTGAGCCTTGCCTGTCTATTGTGATCCAAAATGCAATAGTCACGACCATCACCCAACACAATAGCGGTGTAGTGGTCTATGCCTGGTCATACCTGTGCATATAAATGTGGCCCATGTTGTCATCATTATCCATCCACCCTGAGCAATAAAGGACTCCCTCTATCCACTCCTATGATGATTGGGTGTCATCGATGGCCACCCATCATCCACGGATGGGTAGTCCAAGGATCCAATATATGTCCTCATGTGTAATCATCATCTCTCCAGTCGACAACTAAAAAGATGATGTGGTGGCATCCCACCACTCCATCAGTTCCATAAGCATCCTCTCATGGTAGCACATCTTTGGCAGGGTGAATACATGTCAAAAACTAACTTGCTCGAGGTGAGTGACATCGTCATCAGTGAGGTGGTCCCTCTGCTAGTGAACTAGTTGGTAAGCCCGCTCGCTGGGATGCTCGTGAATCTCAAGATACTCCTACAAAATTGGAAAAACAATTGTGTTAGAACATGGAATTTCATATTGAAAACAAAAAATCTACTAAGACTTATGCAAGTTGTGCAAACATCTATGCGCCATGCATACGTCCCTGTCCACTATTGACGCCTCGAGGATGACAACACATCCTTGGGACACTAGCGCAAGACCGAGACTCCTGTGCAAAACCTAGACGCTAGTGCACACTTTGGACATAAGCAACCAAAATGGACACCTACGCAACTCGATGAGGATAAACTAGCTAAAAATGTGCTTAAATTCGTGAAAAATGAGGTTTAGAGGCCCACCTAGTCCACCTCGTGACCCTCAACTATGTTGTCCCATAGCTACTCCAATCTAGGCGCATTGTACTCCCTCCTAATAGGCATTTTTCTTACTTTTCTCTCACAAAATTCAACAATTTGCTCATAGTGAATAGTGAAAATGACCTTTCTAGGGGCCCACCTAGGTGTATAGGTCCCCCGAGGCCCATTTTTCCTAGAGTTTGTGGCTCCCCAGTTTCTCTTGAATTTTCCCCACCTAGTTGGGGGAAAAATGAAGAGGGGGCATATAGTCACCTCTTGATCATATTTGTCTTCCGAATCAATGACCTTTTCTTGATCATTCTTCTCATCGTGGTAGCTTTTGATTTTCAAAATTGACCTAAAATTTGAGTTTTGCAAGTTAAAGTTTTGTCTGATCTTTCACAACTGTTGTATCACTATTTGTTGAGCTCAATTGCTGGGGGAACCTTCAATACTAGTTAGCTCAACTTTGGTGACCTCTAAAGTCCCTTTTTTCCTGGCACGCAAATTTGTAAAATTCAAAATTAGGTGAAAATTTATCTTCTCTACTTTAGTGTGGCTGATTTTTCCCAAAATTGAGCCCACTAAAGTGGGGGCAAAATTTAATGTCACAAAATTGTACCTAGGGGAAATTCCACATTTTTTCACTTTTTCCTAGCATTTATGTCACCTTAGAGCATTAATGGAAAAAATTCGATGAGTTGGAATTTCACAATTTTGATCCCATGTGGACCAGTGGCGAAGCAACAAAATTCTAATGACACATTTCCTAAAAATCTAGGCCTTGGACACCTATGCAATGCGTGGATGTCTGCATGACACACTAGAATCCTGACAATTTTTTGAGTTTGAAATGGGGAATCTCAAATCTTAACGCTCTTGACACGTGTCCTAACAGTTAGACGTCAAATGAAATGACTCTTTTCAGCCCTTGCATGCAACAAAAGCTCTCTTTTTCTCTCATTTGGGGGTTCAAGCCATTCAATCAAGCTCTCTCTACATTTTTCCATCTTTTAGTTCTCTTCATTCTTGATAGCAACACTCTCACAAGTGAAGTCGTGCCAGACTAAGGTCCTTCCAACAACTCTAGCTCTGAAGCAAGCACTCAACGGTGTGGGTTCTACCCCTGGAGTGGATTTTCCTTTCACCACACGCTTTGTCACTTTTGTTTAAACTCATTACCAATTTGGTTGTTCGTGGAGGTGGGAACACCAAAATGGGGGTTTGACTGAGGCATACCCCTATACAACCCCAACCTTTTCCCCCCTGTTCTTTTGTGTGTAGGTTGCAAAGAAAATCTTGGAGTGAAGACTCAAACGTCCAATTGTAGGTAAGTTTTCTCCAAGTTCTCCTTGTGCTTTCTTTAAAGTTTTTGTTATCTATTCGATCATTTTTTTAGTAGACCTTAGGTTTGAGTAAATAAGTGAAACCTTGTTCTGCCCGTGTAAGCTCCTGAGCTTTATGTTGCTTAGGACGCCAATGCACCATTTGGATGACAACATGCCACACTGGCATCCTAAATCTACACTGTTGTCATTTGGCTGAGAGCTCCTCTATCTGAGGAAAAAATATAGAAGTTTCACTCTCTTGGGATCTAAAGTGGTCTCCCTTGAAATATTATATTGTGCATATTTATTTATCATTTCTTCGATCTATTTATGTTGAGGTGGATAAGGGCAATTTTTTCTCTGGTGATCTCTTGAGAACAAAGAGACCTGTGTGCAGTGAATCCCTCTTATCTCACACATTGAAAACATGTTTCTAGGTTAAAAATAAAACAACCTTCTAGAGCATCATTGAAAGAATGCTTCCAAGGGAAAAATAGAAAACCTTTTGTCTAGCATCGTTGATAGGATGATTATGGAGGAAACACTGAACAACCTTCTAGAGAATCATTGAAAGGATGCTTCTAGAGGAAACAAAAAATAGCCTTTCAAAGCATCATTAAAAGGATACTTTCGAGGGAAATTATGAAAAAACTTTGAAAGTTTCATTAAAAGGATGCTTCCAAAGGAAACAACAAAATATAGAAGCAACGCAAATTTTGAGGAAACATAACTACAAAAGAAATATTAACTATAGGAGGAACATTAATTATATAAATATATATTGTTGAGGAATACTTATTGGTGCTTTGTTGGCGAAGAGAGGATTCCCTTTACACACCAAATGTCGGCTTGTTGTTTAACTATTTACATGAACTCTTCTTCATTCATCAATTTTTGGTACAAACAAAGTCTATTTCCATTCACTAGGAGTGTTCATATATCACTATCAATTGGATTTAATCAAATATACCCATTGCAAAATGCTTCTTCCACTTCATAGGGTCTTAGACATCAATTTGAAGCTTTCATTTCACATCTTTGTAGATCTTGAATCAAATAGTGGTGCCCAATCTCCTTTGTGGAACTTATTTTCTCTAATGTGACAGTCATACCACATTTTTCTTTGTTGTTGGCTCAACTTAGTTTATTGCATGGCTTCCAATCACAATTCATCTAGTTCATTCAATTATAGTGTACATTCAATTTGGGCCTTGCTCAAATTTAGACCTACATCCATGGTTGTTTTCAATGTCTCAAGTTCAAACTCAATTGGGAGAATAGGTTTCTTCCCAAAAGCTAGTTCAAAATGGGAAAATCCCATAGTGGATTTTCAATTAGTTGTGTATTCCTAGATAGCTTCATGGAATTTCTTGGCCCAATATTTTTTGTTGGATGAAACTTTTTTCATGAGGATATTTTCTAAATATTTGTTAGTTACTCCCACCTGAAAATTTTCTTTATGATGGTATGGTGTCAATTTTTTATGACTTGGAAATAGTCAATAAAAGAGAATAAAATTTGACATGAATTTGGGGCCTTAGTCTATCACAATAGATTTGGTGCTCAAAATTTGAGGAATATTCTATTATAAAGAAAATCTACCACTCTATCTTC
Organism: Sequoia sempervirens; assembly: GCA_007258455.2. NCBI lineage: Eukaryota > Viridiplantae > Streptophyta > Pinopsida > Cupressales > Cupressaceae > Sequoia > Sequoia sempervirens. Next base: position 32,840 of record VDFB02280331.1, on the reverse strand, counting down.
CCTTTTTGTCTTGAATGCTTGAACTTTTGCCCATTTTTTGAGGTAGTTTGTACACACATGTACTCCTTCCCTTGATATGGTGGATCAATAAGGCCTATAAAATATATTCCTCATTTTTAAATGGTTCTAAGACCACCTAAGGATGGAGGGGTATTCACCATATGTTATTGGTATTACTATTCTTTGGAACTCATTGCACTATCAAGCATATCTCTTAATGTATTTATGCATTAAAGGCTAATAGTATCTAGTACTCAAGATCTTTTGAGAGGTACTTTTCATTTAATAGTGTCCTCTATATGGATTATTTTGGAAAGCTCTCATGATGTTGCAAGTTTTTTCAACACTTACACACCTTTGTTAAATTATGTTAGGAAAACATTTAAACATGAAACTATTGAGACATTTAGAATTTTCGCTCTCCTTTATTAATATATTTCTCCTTTTTGTAGAAAATTCTAGGGAAAATGTTGTTGTGGCCAAATTATTGGCTACAATAGTGAATCAAGGGGTATATTTTGATATGGAAAATATATTTTCCTCTGGAAACTTGTCTTGAATTGGTTCAACTCCTTGTTCATGTTGTATTTTGGGCAAAAAAATTGCTATTACATTATATTTTCTAGTTATATCTATAATGGTTGCATTGAATTCTTGGAGAAATAGTAGCCATCTGATTATTCATCCACTTTCAACAAGTTTGTTTAATAAGCATTTTATAGTTGAGTGGTCTATGTATACAATCAACTTATTGCATGTGATGTAATAAAAAAAATTATTGAGGGATTGTACAAAAACTAGGAACTCTCTCTATAGTTGCATAGTTTCTTTTTGTGGGAGTCAATTTTTTTCTAATAAATTAAATGCCATATTTCCCTCTATTTTCATCTTCTTGTCCAAGGATAGTGTCACTAGTGTCATTTGAGGCATCAATGTATATGTATAATGGAGGTACCCAATTGGGCCCATGCAACATTGGGGAAATTGTTATTTTTTTCTTGATGGCTTCAAATGAGGATTAACACTTTAGAGTCCAAGAGAACTTAACATCCTTTTGAAGTAAGGAAGATATAGACCTATTATAATTTTGCTAAAATTCTCTATAAATCTATGGTAATATCCAACATGACTGAGAAAGTTGCACATATTAGTTTGTGTTTTTGGGGCTTCCAAAATTTGAATTACCTCTATCTTTTTAGGGTCAACCTTAATGCCTTTGGCTAAAATGTGATGTCCTAGCATAATTCCTTATTGATCCATGATACTATATTTCTTATGGTTGACTAATAGGTGATGTTCTTCACATCATTAAAGGAATTTATCTAATTTATGTAGTGCATTTTTAAAGGTATTTCCATTTATTGAGAATTCATCCATGTAAACTTCTACACAACAATTTACTATTTCAACAAAGATAGCTAATAGTGCCCTCTAAAGTATTGTAGGGGCATTACACAAACCAAAAGGGAGAACTCCATATGCAAAATTTCCCTATGGGAATGTAAAATTTGGTCTTGTCCTAATATTCTGGTGTAAACCACATATGGTCATACCCACTAAATCCATCCAAGAATGAAAAGCAAGTATTCCCAACTAGGTTATATAGAACTTGGTCAATAAATGATAGGGAAAAATAATCAATGTAATTTTCCTTATTAAGTTATCCATAATCTACGTAGACTCTCCATTTTTCTCCTTTTATTTAGAATGACCACTAGGGGGGACCCATTGGATATTAGATATTAGATAAATAAAATCTACTTGTAGAAGCTTTTCAATGTCCATTTTGACTATTTTTGTAAGTGTAAAATTAAGTCTACATTGAGGTTGGTGAATTGGTCTAATTGGCTCAATGTAAATATGATGTGTGCAAATCCTTGGATTTATTCCTCATATGTCTTTGTAATCCCAGGAAAATACTTTGGATCATTTTATCATAACATTGAATAACTACAATTCTTGTTGTTTTGTAAGCAAACTGTTGATATTTAAGGTTTTTCAGTAATACCATTATTTGTTTGGTCTCTAGATTACAGAAGTGATCATATAGGTTTCACTCATTATGTGTTAAGTGTGAGATGGTGAGGTTGCATCATGTGAAATGTGGTGATGTATTTGAAAAATTATCACTTCTTGGGATTATATTTACCAAAGGATAATGAAATTATGAAAGGAAGTTTTCCATATTAATTTGGGTGAATTCTACAATACTTGTATGAATGTGGTTCTATAACTTCTATGTCTATTTCTTCATAATCTATGTCTAGGGAATTTTTAAGTTCTAAATCACCCTCTATTCCATCATAGTGTTATTTTATCACAACCATTACTAATTGTGCCACATTTTCTTATTTACTAATATCTATTGGATCATCTACCCAAATTTTCTTTTTTATTCAATGCATTGGAAATGGTCATTCTCTTGAATTTGAATCTATAACTTAGGTAACCATTGTAGCTAACCATGGATTTCCAAAGATCAAGGGATAGCTATCTTTCAACGTTCTTGATTGAATGAGTTGAAATTCCATAAGGCACTCCCATGTGTCTACCATGACTAGAACATTTCTTGGTATTCCTTTTGGGATTATGATAGAATGATATGTCATTTGCATGATAATTCTTGTAGTTTGATTTTTTTTAATGATAGCATATGCATTATTTCTAGAGTGATCCCACATAAGTGGGTTACAATTGCATTAACGAACAAAAATTGCTTGGGTTCTCAAAAAAAAATGGGGGGGTTCACTAGAAGGGAGGGTTTTCTAGAACCTCTTAATGGGTTTGCTAGAAGGGGGGGTTGCTCGAAACCCTTTTTTCTAATTTTTTTTAGGGGGTTCTAGCAAATTCCCCTTCTAGAAAACTGCCCTTTTAGTGAAGGGGGGTTCACTAGAACCCCACTTTTTCACCCTTGCCCCCCTCCATCTGTAATTTTATGCAAAATTTTGGGTTTTGAAGCTTGGGTTGAGGATGAAAATGGAATCAACTTGAAAAACCCAATTGGAGTATTATAGTCCTCGAAATGAGCTCTCCATCAAGTATAATTTTAATATATTTTGGTTTTAATATGTATTTTTTTAGTTTACTTAAACATAGGTTTTGCATTGAAAATCAAACTCTCTGTTTTGCACATGCATGGAAAAATAGTAGATTATCAAAAAAAATTCTAAAAAATATATAGGTTCTTGGTATTGATGTCCTTAATCCAACAAAAAAGAAATAATTTAATTTCGATACATACAAAAAAAGTTGTGTTATACGTCTACCTATGTCTAAACTATAATTGGTTTGACTTCAAAACTTAATTAAGAAAAAAATATTCAATAAAACATTATGAAACCAAATGAAGGTGTTGTTGGCCCACAATTGTTGTTGCACCAAAAGATCGACCTGTTAATGCTTGATACAACTGCTAGAGTTAATGGATCCACGAGAGGGGATTAGTCCATGTCATGAATCCTGAGGGGATCGTTGAACATCTGCCAACAAACTCCCTCTTAGCATTACTTGAGGGGATTCAAACCCAAAACCTTTGAATCTGATACCAATTGTTGGCCCACAGTTGTCATTACACCAAAATATCGACCTATTAATGCCCGATACAATTGCTAGAGTTAATGGATTCACAGGAGGGGGTTAGTCCACATTGTGAATCCCAAGGGGAGCACTAACTATCTTCCAATAAGTGCTAGATATCGTAGTTACAAATCTAAATTTGAAAAAATTGTAATTTTATCCTTCATAGAAAAAAAATTGTGTTATACGGTGAACATCACTCTTTAAAAATGGCGTTTACTATTAAAAATTAGTTTTTGAAGGAGATAGAAAAGGAAATGCAATTTGATTCCAATTTTTTTTTTTAAATATATATAGAATCTATAGATAAAATTTCACAAACCACTAGTTTGCATCATCTTCCTCATGGTTTAGCAGCAATAGTTGTTCAAAAGTGAAGATTTAGTTACACGAATTCAGTTCAATGTCAAGTTTGGCCAAAAAGTGTAACCCACTATTGTGGGATCACCCTCTATTGTCATAGTTTTATAACAACTCCTAAGTCTACAAGTGTGTTAGATATTTAGGTTCCATCGATAAATACTACAATTGTGAGACTACAAGGATCACTATATTTGGGTGGCATAAATTTTCCCAAGAGGAGATCACAAAGATATCCATCTATTTGTATGGTGTTAGTCTACTACTTTCTCCTAGGTGTTTTTATGCACAACTTTTTTACTAGTTGGTTGTGTATCTCTATAATTGATTACAACAACAAAACTTCTATATTTAATCATTTGATTTCTTGTAGTAGGTGGGTTTGTTGAAAGGAGCCAATTCTAGAGAGCGATTGAAAGTGGAATTTTTAAGCTTCTTTGAAAAATAATCGTTCTTGAAAGATTATTCATTCCCTATTTTAGAGTATCCTTATTGAAGAGATCCAAAGGAAGGATTTACAACACTTTGAGTGAGATTTTCTAGAGGATTATCAATAGGTCTCTTCAGAGAGGCTCTAAATATTTTTTTTGAATGTAAAGTTCTAGAAGATGAATTTGGATTCTTGCCAAGAGGAGCTTCTAGAGATCCTCCTAAAGATAGTTTCATAGAAGTTCTAAAGTTAGTTTCTTTAATAGGTATATTTTATGGTCTTGTGGCTGGTTTCTTACCATTTTGTTTAATCAGATCAGTTTTATATTCTGAAAAGCGTTTCATGTTCTTTGTCTATTATATTGATTATGGTTGGTTGATGCAAGGTTTTCCTTAATTTGACTTTCATAGCTCCATAATGTATCACATTGATTTAAACCATATTCTCTTGTTCAATGGAGTAAACTAGTGCATTTTATCTATTACTTTTGGGATTAGAAACTGATTGAGCTCATGGTGATGGTTATGTCACTTGGTTATATTTTTGTTGATTATCCAAAGATTGAATAATAAGTGGCTAATTTGGCATGTAGTGATCTCCTTGATAAAATTGATTATGTGGAGGATTCAATTATAACATAGGGTTTTGGGTAACCCATGTTTGTTGTAGTGAGTTAACTCATTATGGAGTTAAACATTGTTGATTTATCCACTTTAGGGTTCCCAAGAGTATGGTCTCTTATTAGAATAGAATTTTTGATCCCTCCTCTAGTTCTAGATTAATTCATGTAGAGTGAAAATATTTCCTCAAGATCTATCTTAGCAACATCCTCTTTTCCATTAAGTTGAGGGCTCATCTTGAGTCTTCTTCCAATCCATTCAAAAAAGAATGGTTTTAACTACTCCAGTGGGCATTACATTTTCACAAACAAAACATTTCAACACAAAAAATAATCTATCTAGGTAGTCTTCTAAGCTTTCTTCTTCTTTTCTTATTAAGACAAAATAATTCCTTTTCTAACACTAACCTTATAATAATATTGATATTTTTCTAAGAATACTATTTCCATCTCTTGCCATGAATTGATTTACCTAGCAATAAATATCATAAACCATCTCATTGTTGAATCCTTTAAAGTAGAAGGGAATAGCTTTAGCTTCTAGCTGTCAATTTTATAGTCATAGGTTTGGCAAAGAAGCTTGAACTCAATGATGAATTGATCAGAGTCCTTTGATTATAAACCTTTAAAGGTAGGAAGGTTGGCAAAGGAGATGTTTTCATGGGGGCATCCTTATCTATATTCAAAATAATTAAATAGATGATTTTTCCTTCAACCCTCCTTTTCTCCCCTCCATTGTTTTTATTTCTCCATTATTCATGATATTGGCTGGATTGTTTGTGGACGCTTTCTACATTTTTCTTTTGGAGTCTTAGGTGGTCTTGAAGGATCAACTATTGGTAGATTTTGTCAACTAGAACTTATTTTCCCTTTTTATTGTTGTTTTCATTTCCTGATGTTTGTGATTGGGGGATTTTGGTAATGAATCCTCCATGGGGTCCTCTTTTTTTGACCATATAGAAAAAATACTTCTTTCATATTTTAAAGAAAACTAACTCTCTAAATTCCTAATAACACTTAGTGTAAGAATACAAGACCCTGACAACAATGTTTAAAAGTGATGAGCTATTGTAAGGTCTCACACTTTAATTAATTAATTAATTATTGTATCAACTAAGGTAGTTCCCAAGGTTGTGTTAGTGTTGTGTAGCGTCGGGAGATATTTTTCTCCTTAATATATTCTTGTACAAGGCAGGTCAACCTTATTTTTTATAAAGGAAAATTTACATGTTCTAGGTCAGCCCTAGGAAGAAGGGCACCTAGCCTTGTATTTAAAGAGGATGAAGTCCTCTATCTTTGGCATCAAATCATTCTCTCTTCAAGTTCATACTTCAGCAACAATTCGCCAATTTTAGCAGTAGATCCGATTTCAACAAGAATTTTCTTCATTTTGTATCAAGGAGAATTGTCTCTACACATTGTATTAAATTCAACCTTGTGTAGGGCCTAAATTGTAAGTAGATTTTTTCTATTATTATTTCAATATATAAGAGATATATTTTATTGGGTTTTTCTCCCTCGAGAAGGAGGGTTTTCCTAGGGTAATTTGTTGTGTTCTTTGTTTAGTTTGTTTGAATTTCTACTTATTTACATTTCTGGTCTAAAACAAACATGGTATTATAGTCGGTCTAGGAAAAGATCTGGTTAGATTTGTTTAAGCAGTCAAGAAAAAATTTCATTCTCAGTTTGAAGGGGTGCAAATTCTATAAAGATGGAGATTGAACTACCAGTGAAAGCGTAAGGTTATGGGCAAAAATATGATTCTAGATGGCCGAAATAAGATGCCATATTTTTATCTTTTAATTTGGTAAAATTTGGATTATGAAGTGCGCAATTTCATTTGGAGATGTTAATGAAAGGAATTGTGAATATTTGACTATTTGGTTTCAACTTATGAGCATTTCAATGTTCGTAGGACAAATAAAATCCTGATATACCTATATTGCATTAATATTGGAGGAAGTGGCAGATTTACTAATGATATTGAATATAGTTGAATATTGTTGAAGATTGCTACCATCGTAACATTTACATTTTCTGGCTTATTGTATGTCCAAAACTTCATCGTGATTCCATTATGAGAGAGCCTAGTTATTAACACTCATGATCAGGTTGAGTATAGTAGACATAGAACATTGGTGGGTTGAATGCTATCTAAATACCAAAGCCATTGGTAAGAGTTTGAGGCCATTCTAGGCACTAGAATTCTGAGTCATATCTGGAGACATTAATATCATTAATGCTTAAGCTTTCCTACACAAATAGTCAGGATATTGCTAGACCATTGTTATTATTAACATTGAAGAGTAGCTTGGGTTTCAGGCATTCCAACATCTCGATATCAGGCCTATGTCTTCTAGAAGTAATATTCATTGAAGTTGGCATTGTATCTTCTAAGCTGGATGTCTCTGTTGTTGGAAGTGTTGTTTCTATTTCCATCATGAAATCCATCATTGTAGGATGTGCTGGGATTCATCTTTGTTGAATAACGGAAGTATTCAATCATACATATACATTATAGATTTCATTATCTTTGGCACTGGAGAATTCATAGACGGATGTGAAGTATTATCAAATGCAAGTTCAAGCTTCACGAGCTTCCATTTCCAGGAAAGCTAAGTGAGTTAATATCGAAACAAAAACAAAGAGTCTTAAAAGAAATCATAGTCTCTTGTGGCATAGTGGAATACTGAGGTAGAAGGAATTATAATACAAATATGGAACCTAAAAGTGGCAAAGAGTTTTTGCTTTGAAGATGACTACAAGTTATCAATCAAAATATCTCCAATTTTTATCATATTTCCCTACAACAGACAAAGAAAGAAATATGTGGATACAACAAAGATTTCTCAGTTTCCCCTTTCCTCTGCTATTCTCCATATATATGATGTTGGAAAAAATCATGACACAAAGCTACAAATTGATGATGTTGAGATCAAGTCGTACAAGTTTCATAGGAGGCTAAAAGGAGTTACTAAAGAAATAATTGGCCAATATAATTACTGTCATCATTCATCACTACCCAGATTGTGATCTACATATTGTAATTCAGTTTGGAGTCATATAGCAATGAAGTTGGAAGGTTGTGTAATAATGCATCAGTTAAAGTAAGGTCTAAAATATGCATGACATGAGTTTGAAATATTCTGGAGCTATAGGTGTTTGCTTCATGCAAATACAAGTACATCATCGGGCGAAGATGATGGTTGTTAGGAAGAGTAAAATGGTTGCAACAAAATCAATAAAAAAGATAAGTATTTTATGTTTGTACATTTGAATAATGATCATGAATTTTATGTAGTTAATAATAATTCATGCAATAACATTGGGAATAGTGAATCATGTATGCTTCTATCATTGCTATGTATATTTCTATTCAGGGTAGTTTGATTCTATGAATTATTATTAATATCTCTAAAATGTAGGATGGAGAGAGATTGCATAAGGAATTCAAGGGAGGAAGAGCTTGATGCATCTTGTGAGGAAGTCATGTTGGCTGAAGAAATGAACAAACATGGACACATAGCTTGCAGCCTTGGGACTAAGTTGGTGGCGCATAAATCTCATGATTCTTCACTAGAGACATCTCTCAAGGTCACAAGGTTGGGTCGACCTTGGATGGAGAATTTGCATCAACAAAGAAGATTCAAAAAAAATGAAGACGCTAAATGAAGAACCTATACAAATTTTCATTGGGATCAACTACTTCCAAGAGGAGGAAATGACATTCAAATGGAATTAGATTCTGAGAATTAAAGGCACAAGTTGAGAGAATGTTTGGGAAAAGGATTAAGGTTCTGATATCAATCAATGGAGGGGAGTTCACTTCTAGAGGATTTCTTTGCAATCTTTGAGGCATGGATCAAGAGGGATTTTTGTGACTCATTGAGAAGAAGTGAAGGTGTCAGCTAAGTGGGTTGTAGTGTTCCAAGGCTAGATGCTAATTCCTTGGAAAACCTCTTCAACTATAGAGAACAAAATTGCACAAGATAGTTAATCTAGATTTGACATTGGTAGCTCTACAAACCTATTCAAAATAGGGTGATTTGGGATGAAGTCAAGGACAATCCTAAACTCTTGCAAGTTAGTAGCGTCGGAGGTGTGCATTGGAAACCATTCCTTTAAGGAAAGAATTGTAGGAAATCTTGGACAAGGAGGTCAGGAGGTTGATGCAAGTACTTGGAGCTTCAAAGGGAGTCACACCATCATGAAGATTTGTTGTAATGTATATTTTTCTAAGATAGAGAAATATGAGGTGAAAGCCCTTGTAATGTATATTTCTCTAATACTGAGAGAAATGAGATGAAAGCCCTTATAGTTTATATTTCTCTAAGATGGAGAAATATGAAGTGCAAGCCCTTGTTCATCTCTGAGACTAAGATGAGACATATTGAGAGACTCTATGATGACATCATGTTGAGAGACTCCATGATGAACATATCTAAGATTGAGATGTGTTTCTTTCCACACATGGGAATAGCCATTGTGGATGTCATGTTGAGAGACTCCATGACGACATCATGTTAAGAGACTCCATGATGAACCCTTATACATCTCTGAGACTGAGATGTGTTTCTTTCCACACATTGGAGTAGCCATTGTGGATTTCATGTTGAGAGACTCAATGATGACGTCACGTTCAGAGACTCTGTGATGAACCCTTCTACATCTCTAAGACTGAGATGTGTTTTCCACAAATGGGTATAGCCATTGTGGACATCATGTTGAGAGACTCCATGATGAACTCTTGTACATCTCTGAGACTGAGATGTGGTTTTCCACAAATGGGTGTAGCCATTGTGGGCATCATGTTGAGAGACTCTATGACGAGGATATTTGAAAAATACCTCCCTAGTTAAGAGGGATTGTTAGTGTTGTGTAGCTTCGGGAGATATTTTTCTCCTTAATATATTTTGTATAAGGCAAGTCAGCCTTATTTTTTATAAAGGAAAATTTACATGTTCTAGGTTGGCCCTAGGAAGAAGGCGCCTAGGCTTGTATTTGAAAGAGGATGAAGTCCTCTCTCTTTGGCGTCAAATCATTCTCTCTTCAAGTTCACACTCTAGCAACAATTCACCAATTTTAGCAACAAATCTGATTTCAAGAAGAAGTTTCGTCATTTTGTAATAAGGAGAATTGTCTCTACACATTGTATTAAATTTGGCCTTGTGTAGGGCTTGAATTGTAAGTAGATTTCTGTTATTATTCTTTCAATATATAAGAGATATTTTGCTAGGTTTTTCTCCCACAAGGAGGGTTTGCCTTGGGTAATTCATTGCGTTATTTGTTTAGTGTGTTTGAATTTCTACTTATTTACATTTATGGTCTAAAACTAACAGACTGTGTGTAGAAGGATTTCACATTTCCTAATTCACACTATATTTTATCAAAATAGAGAATTCTTATGATAGAAAGGAATGTTATCTAGAAAGCATTTAATAGTTTAATATATGAGAGCATAAGAAATGTAACCTATGGAAACAAGAAATTTAATTGAAATTTTGCTCCAACAAAATAAAATTTCCTTAACTATTGATTTGTTGGTAATGAAATCTAAACTATTCTATTATTTTTCTTATTTTTACATAGAATATACAACTAGTAATAAACTCATTTAGACAAGATTTATATTTATAAAGACATGATTTCCACACACATAGAAACAATAGTATAAATTTGTAAGTATGAAATACATGGTTATTTTTCTCATAAACACAAATTTGCACAAGAACATAACATACATGACAGAGATAATATAGACAATAGAAGTAACACAGACAAAATTAAAAATATTAAACACATTAAAGCTACATGTTATAAAGAGTATGATCAAAACTATGCAAATACAAATTCAATAAAAATTTAAACTACTTATCTCTACTTGTAGAGGATGAAATTTGCTACCCTCAAGATGATGAGATCTCAAGGAGAAAATTGTTTCTCCACTGCCTCAATTGAAATGACTCAAGTGACAAGATAAGATGATGAGGAAGTGTTTATAAATATGTTTATGCATAATTAAAAGGTGGGAGTTCCATAAATTGAAAGAGCGGGTCACAAAGGTCTTCTGAAAAAATTGATGAGCTCTCGACAAGGATGGCAGTGTTGTGCACAAACGTCCCCATGGTGTGTTGGTGTCTCGTACAAACTAAAATCCAAGGATGTTCTAGAAAATAACTAAGTAAATACTATCAATTTTGATTACTAAGAACTCTTAAAGTGTGAGAAAATAACAAATAATAACAACTAAAGTAGCATAACCTAATGAAGTGTGAGTGATAAAATGAGAGAGGAGAAAGAAAATACTCACAACTGATTAAGAGGTGAAGCCTCCAACAATGAAATGTCTGCAATACCTACACACATAAGACTAAGGAGAAATGTTGGGGTCGTTTGGGGACTTGCCTCGGTCACTTGTCCCTACTTTGGTGTTTCCACCTCCATAGTAGCCAAATCAATCAAAAGATAAATAAACGAGATGAAAAATGCATAGACAAGGGATGTGATAAATCTCAAGATGCTCAAAGACACAAGACAAATAGATATTACCTGCAAGGCTTGAGGAAGCTAGAGAGAGATTTGTGAGAGCCAAGAGAGTTGTAAGAACAATTGTGAGAGCTTGAAACTATTGTAGCAAGTTGTAGGGAGTTGTGAAAACTTGAGAAAGATAGATTCAAAGAAAAAGAAAAGAAAGAATATCTAAGAGAGAAAGTGGGGTGAAAAGATAGATTCAAAGAAAAGGAGGCTATTGAGTGGTTATAAATTGTCTCGAGCCATTTCCACTGACCTGGGTAGGTGACAAGTGGAAAAATGCTTAGAAATGAACTTTGAATGATAAAATGTCGCATGAAGCTAGCACGACATGTAGACGTCTACACGAGGCACTAGTGTCTAGGCAAATCATGCTAAAAATGGTAGGAAATGAGGAAAACACAAGGTTAATGAAAATATAACACACAAATATAGTTGATGACAAGGACCTTAAGCATCTTGAGAGGGAAAAAGGTTGATGCAAGGGCTAAGATGAGCCTACACAAATACTAAGGGGGCTGTAATGACCCTGCTCAAATCTGGTTGAAAAAATTCTGATCTTGACCTTGGTAATTTCGTCGAACACTTTGCATACAAGGGATATGTGATTGATATAAAAATTTGGTTTTCTTAAATGGCACTTTCCTTCATTTAGCATCAATACGAATGTTTACAAATGAATTTAAATTGTTTAAGCAATGTACTAACATGAATGTGCAACTTATTTTCGCAATATTCAATGCATATATATGATCTAAACATGAGAAATGATCAACTACAACCAACTGGTATTTTAACAAACAGTTGTTATGCAAACTAACAAGCTAAACACAAATGATATAAAATTTCTCAAATGACACGAACAACTTATATCTCCTTAATTTCTATGAAATATCTAATACAATGCTCATGAAATATGGCCAAGACTCTTGGCATTTACATTGATTAAAAAATACGATTATGCTGGTATAATGCACACCTACAACAATGCCTAAATCTTATTACAATGTTCATCTACAACAACAAACCTATATGATAGAAATGACGATGCAACTACTCCAAATTATAATGCCAATGAATGTTGATTAAGTAAGCATTGAATACTAACATGGAAGCTAAATCTAATGCAATACAGTCATCAACATGAGAACCTGGAAATGGAGGTTGCCTTGACAAAAATATTTGATTCTCCCTATATAAGTTGAATTTGCTTCCCAAGAAGTAGCGCCCAGTTTCTTAGCCAACCAATAATGCCTCATGAATTTTCTTAGAATTTATTGAAGCCTCAAACATGAAATTTCCCCTATCAAATTAGCCGCCCTTGTTCTATAACCAGTTTGCAGATATAAATAAATGGCAGCCTTAATCTTCATTTGAATGCATGAAAATTCATTGTTTGATCTCCCACAATGGTGCACCCAAATTCCATGTGAAAATCGATGCAAAGAAGAGGTAAACTATGAAAAAATCGTGGCTTTCTATGGACTTAAGATGATTGTAATTTCTATTATAAAAATTAGATTCTTTCCAATGCAAGTCGACTCCTAAATGCCAAAATGAGTGAAGACTTCAACATCAAAATTGTCTCCAACAATGCTGCAAATTGAACCATACAAAAACTTGGCCAAAGGCCACTAAGTTTTTACAATGAAGCTCAAATAGAAAGTTTGAAGTGACTTCCTCTAGCTACAATAATTCAGATGATATTCCACACCCTCAAAATTGCTTACCAATTGAGAGTTTTTGTTATCAATGGCCAACTAAACAACTGCAAAAACCCTAGGCTCCACAACTGAAAATATCAAATCAATATTCAAATCTCCATGATAGGCAATGAGCTCCACATGTCTATTTATTCTTTTCCTCAAGAGGTCAACCTCCTTCTAGAACTTTTCCAAGTCAACTTCTAGAAGGAATATTATAATATTATTTTATTATCTTATTATTGCACTTTATAATAATATAAAATATTACTCTTGTCACCTACAAATTGCACCCTATGCATAGAGATTGAAACTGAGCTTTCTAGAGACACATGGGATCATTTCAAGGTTGTGGGTCACCTGAATTTGAAATGAACCTCCAGAGAAGGTCGGCTTCCTTTGGGTACCACCTAAACTAATGATCTTGTAAGGGGAAAAGGGAGAAGAAGTACATAAAAATGGAACTAAATTGTGGTGATACACAGTATTGATAGGAAATTAGGAAATGAAACAAGAAGAAAATACATTGGGAAACTTAATTGCTACTGTTTCACATACTCAGAACAACTTCTTTTAGACTTATGCATCATTCTTAAAAAATTTGATCTATATACACATCTTAGGAAGGAAAGATAAATTTCACAGCTTTAAGGTATGAGTGCAGACTTATAAAACATAGTTGAAGACTTGCATAATCAAAAGAAAGATACAAAAATGAGATCAGTACAAACATGAACACTAGCTTCCAAGGTAAACTCTGTGTTGTATTCCAGATTCCAGTTGAGTTACAAAGCATACATCAGTTGAGAAAGGATTACTAAAAAAAATCACTAACTCTTCAGAGTGTATAATCCGAACTATTTACAAAAAAGGAAAAAATGCCTTATATATCAAATTGTGTCAGCCCCTTAGGGCTTACAAAATATCAGTCCTCAGTGTAGATTTTTCCTTAGATCTTTTGACTAAATTTAATGTTGAACCCTACGTGTCCATGTCAGTGAAGAGTCATTCCCCAGAGAAGCCTTTTGATCTTTTTGCAACCACTGCATTTACTTCTGATCCTCGTGTCCTCCTTGAACCTCTTCGATCGAGTGCTTTGAATACCCTGAGCTCAGAATAGATACACGTTGCACTCATTCTGTTGACGTTCTTCATCCTGTTCAAACTGCTACGGCTCACTTTCAGATCTCCTTGATTGGTTGAGTGTACTCCACATGGATTCTCTGGGCGGTCAAAAGCTCCTTTGATCAGAATCGCATCTCGGTGAAACACTGAAAGTGTCTCACCCATGTGATTATGCCATTTGAAACTATCGACACAACATGCGATAGTTGATGAGAGCTCTTATCAAGCCCAAAAGTCATGTCAATATCATTGAAGCCATCGGCAAGACACAATTCTATTGGTGAGACATCATGATGAAATCCTTATTCCTTAGCAAAGGCATCTGTTTCAAGGAGACCCTCTACCTTCGACAAGACCTCCTGGTGATGTTGGATCTTTCTCCCTGAGCTGGTTCTCCTTTGGCAAGACTTTAGTTAGTCGCCAGGACCTTTTGGCGAACGCCTCAACTCCCTGAGCTCCCTCCATTTTTCGGTGAGACCCTGGCAAATCGAGAAGACTTCATAGCAAGGTCTTCTAGTCAGGCCGATGCACAAGATGTCACCAAGACTACAAAATGTTGGTAAGACATCATACCAAGTGTAAAACCTCCTCTCGAAGTCTCCTCAAACTTGATATTATGAACCATATCGACAAGAGTCTGCTAATGTCACCCCGACGCATTTTGCTCTACCCGAGCTCTGCATTCTTTGTTGAGACCCTATCAAGTCGGCAAGACTCTTAGCGAGGCCTCCTTGCTCCAGTGAGAGCTCATTTTGTTTTTCTTCGACAAGAGAAACCTTCATCAGCAAGAGGTCATAGCGACCTCATTAGTCATTCTGATATCACCTTCCATTGTTGAGACCACATCATGTCGGTAAGACATCACTTCGACAGTCGGGCGCTACATCGATGTCATTCATGTTGGGGATACCTTCTGCTAGTCGATGAGACCTCTACCAATGACTCCTCCTTTATCACTAAGAACCCTCATGTCAGCAAGACCTCAGAGCGAAGTCTTCAACTCTTGGCGAGCTTAGCTTGCTTTCAGCAAGACCTTACCAATTGGCAAGACCTTACCAGTTGGCAAGACCTCACCATGACCTCAAGACATTACATCGAAGCCAACCCCCTGGTCAGTAGGACATCCATGGGTAACTGAGACCTTTTTCCAAAAGCCAAATCCTTCAGTGAGCTCCTTTCCCTTTGTCGACAAGAAACTTGAGTGTTGGTGAGAGATCTTACCAAAAGCAAGAGGCTACCCCAAAACCCTTTATATTCTATCAGCGAGACATTATTGATGTTCCCCCAAGACATTTCATTCCACTAAGCTCCAGATCTCCTTCGGTGTGACTCCCATCAGTCAGGAAGACTTCATGGAAAAGGGAAAATGCTACACTAAGCCCCCTTTTTTGTTTCAGCAAGACACCTGTAGTCAAGGAGACATCTCCCTGAAAACATGACCATTCACCAAGCTCTTATCTTGTTGCCGAAACTTTGGCCTATCGGCCAGACCCTTTGTCGACCACACTATAGTCTCCCTGAACTCACATCTTTCAGCCAGACTGGTGTTTGTCGCTAAGACTCACGCCAAACTCCTCCATTCTACTCGAGCTCTCCTCAATTCCTAAGACTCCCACCGGTCGGTGAGACGTTTCACCGAGCTCCCTATCCTTTTGACAATGAGTTCACTTTTCTTTAGTTGGGGAGACATCACCAACTCGACAAGACCTTTCACTGATACCTGCATCCTTTGGTTGAGATCACCTTCATTTGCCGAGACATGGCCATGTCGGCAAGACCTTTACCTGATGACTGGAAACTACACCAATGTTAAATGTTGGGGAGACCTCATGCGTTCGGCGAGACCTTGTGGCGAAGGGACCAACCTTTGCCAAGAGGCCATCCTTCTTGTTGGGGAGACATCTGTCGAGCTCATTGATGTCGCCAAAACATTTCCGGGTCACCGAGACCTCTTAGCGAGCTCAAATTGCCACGCCGAAGACTTCAACATAAAGAACCATCGATGAGACATGTTAGTTTTTCTAAGACATCACATTGAGCTCTTTGTGTTACCCCAAATGAATGCAGTTGGTGTGACTTTCCCACATTGGTAAGACTTCTTACCGACAGTATTTCTTTTGGCGAGAGTTTCCCCAATGACTTTAAACCAACTGCTATCGGCAAGACTTTAACTCTTCGTTGGGAGCTCTCACCGAGCCGCTGTAGGTTATCCCGAAGCCCGTGGTCGCCATGAGTCTCCCCAATTTATGATTGAATGGCCTATTGGCCAAAGAATTCCATGCAATAAGAGTTCATACCAAACACTCCTTGTCATAGTGATAGGTTGCATAGTGAAAACATTCGGCAAGACAGAAACCAGGTCATAGCGACCTATTCAAAATAGAATGTATCAAAGCTGCTAGTCAGCCAAACAGTGAAGATGTCATACCGACTTGGTTCTAATGGAGGCTTGAGCCTATGATTATTGAGGCATATTTCCAACAAAGCAGGCTTCCCAACTGAGCTCCCTGTGAAATGTCATCAGATGCATGAACTAACCCTCAATGGAAATATCCCATCTAGCCCTTATGAACATCTGAAACATAATCTATCTTGCCTGATTGAGCCCATAGGTGAAAATTGGGTAACATTTCTGGTGACCTTTACTAGATGTTTGCCTGCTAAACATGAAAAACCAGTAGCCAAAACTTTTCCATTGGGCATGGATTTGTTAGGAAAAACCTCTGAAATAGACTCAAGGCAACTTTGAAAATAACTAGAACTCGCCTGAGGCTTGCAGGATGTAACAAGTTGCCCAGAGAAAAACAAAACAGGGGAAAATGAAAGAGAAAAATAACTGTGCCATCACAGCACCCAGGAAATAGAAAATAATTAACCTAAAGTGCAGAAGCACTTATTGAAAACATAACCCTAAACTAATATGTACAAAAGAGGAAATCCATCAAACTTGAAAACAAGACTTAAGGTGTATCCCATTGAATGGGATAGGGAGCACTTCCCCTTCTTTTGTAGCCAGCTAATAAGCATTGTGCTCCTTACAGTCTCTGATAATGAATGGGTCTTTCCACATGTTGTCAAACTTGGTGTGATGGCCTGACCTACTTTTCAGAACATCCCATTTGAGCATGAGGTCTCCCACCTTAAAAAAAATTGTTCTGGCCCTTCTGTCAAATGTTTTCTTTGTTTGGAGTTGATGATACTCCAAATATTTCATTGCTTTGCCCCTTAATTCTTCAAGTTCCATGAGCTCTACATATCTCACAGAGATTGGGTCATGTTCCTCAAACATCTCCAACTGATGTATAATGTCAAAGGCTGGAAGCTCTACAGATAGAGGCAACTTGCCTCTTTTCCATAAACCGACATGTATGGTGAATTACCAATAGACCTCTTAGGAGTCACTTTATCTGCCCAAAGTGCATTCTTTAATTTAGTGTGTCAGGTCCTTTTATTATCCTCCATTATTCTTTTGATAATCCTGATGAGATTCTTATTTGTGCTTTTAGCTAAGCCATTACCCTGGGGGTAATAATTTGATGATGTATTCAGATGAAGACCCTATTTAATAGCCCAATTAGTTAGTCTTAATCCCACAAATGCGAGAGCATTATCAGATATGATAGAGTCAAGAACTCCAAATCTGGTGACTATATCTTCATAGAAGCTCAAAACTAAAGATTCTTTTGCTTCTTTCAAAGCTATTGCTTCTGTCCACCATGTGAAATAGTATGTAATAGTCAACAACCACTTATGACCACCATTGGATGGTGGGTTAATTGGCCCAATCAAATCAATGCCCCATCTCATGAAGGGCTGCTCCACTTGAATTGGATGCAGAGGCATAGCAGGAAACTTTTCCTTTCCTGAAAATAGAGCACATTTAATACACTTCCTTGACCAGGCATATGCATCTTTAAACAAGTTGGGCTAGTAGTAACCAACTCTCATGATTTTCCAAGTAGTAGTTCTTGGGGAAAAGTGACCTCCTGCAGCTCCATCATGAAACTCATGAAGTACCTTCTCAATTTGATGACTATGAATGCATCTTAATAGGACACCATTCAGATCCTTTTTGAAAAGAACATTATTTACCAGTACATACGGTATGGACTGCAATCTGAAGTATCTTCTTTTGGCTCTGTTTAATCCTAATGGTCACTCACCAATTTGTAGAAATTGGGTCATATCTTGAACCCAATTAGTTAATGCCATAGGCACATCATCTTGAGCATTCTGAAACTCATTTGTATTGGTAAACACAACATCCTTTTCTAATTCAATTTTACTGCTTGACCCTGTAGCAAGCTACTCACAAAAACCTTTACCTCTAACCAATTTGGTGATCTTAATATCTACATCAAACTCCATGACCTTGGTGATCCATCCTGCTCTTTTTTCATTCAGATCTTTATTCAATAAAAATTACTTCACACTTGAGTGTGCAACCAGAATATGAATCTTATTGTTTGAAAGTAGAGGGTTAAACTTCTTTAGGCTTCTGATCATGGAGAGAACATGTTTCTCAACAAATGTATACCTTTCTTCATAATCAACAATTATTTGGCTAAAGAAGGCAATGGGTTGTTCTAAGTTGTCATTATTTTTCTGTACCAACATAACAGAGATTGAACTAGTGCTGCCAAAAGCATACAAAAAGAAATCTTTAGAGAAATCTGGATTTACCAATGTTGGGGCAGATGCCAAGGCCTCCTTAATTGTCTCAAAAATATTCTTGGAATCTTTTGTCCAACTGAAAATTGCATTCTTTTTTAGCATGGCAGTCAGGGGCTGTAATAGGTTTGCAGCATCTGGGATGAACCTTGTCAAAAAATTGATTTGGCCCAAAAAGCTCTGCAGACCCTACTTGTGATTTGGCAATGGCAACTCAAGTATGGCTCTGACTCTTTCAGGGTCAATAGTAATTCCTTGCTTTGACACTGTGTCCTAATAATTTCCCTTCATGAACAACAAAGATACTCTTTTTTGGATTGAGAGAGATACCAAACTCTCTACATTTTTCAAAAACTTTCCTAAGATGTAACAAATGTTCATCAACATTCTGAGAATAAACTGTAATATCATCTAAATAAATCAGTATAATCTTATTGATCAAACTTTAGAATGCCATGTCCATGGCCCTTTGAAACGTGGCACCAGCATTGGATAAACCAAAAGGCATCCTTTTGTATGCCATGGTGCCCCACTTAGTTGTAAAAGTAGTTTTGAACTGATCATCCTCTTTAACCAGCACCTGATTATAGCCCGAAAAACCATCTAACAAGGAAAATCTCTCAGAACCAGAAACTACTTGCAAGATTTGTTCCATAGAGGGCAGTAAGTAGTGGTCTTTCAAAGATGATCGATTAAGATCCCTAAAGTCTACACAGAGTCTTATCTCACCAATTTTCTTCCTAACTAGTACAAGGTTAGAAACCCATGAAGTATGCTTAATAAGAAAGATGATACCCCCCTCAACTAATTTGGTCAACTCTCTAATCATTAAGGGCTCAAGCTTAGGATTCAAGGGCCTTTGTTTTTGCCTTACTAGCTTAGCATTAGGTTCTAACTCAATTGTGTGATGAGCAATATGGGGATCAAACCCTTTCAAATCTGAGTATTCCCAAGCAAAGACATCATAAAATTCTTGACATAAAGCAACAAAAGATTATTTATCTTCATGTGAACAAATTTTTCCTATCTTAAGAAGTTTACCTTTGAAAATCTCCAATTCTTCATAATGCTCTTATTTGATTTGCAAACCGACTTTACCCTTTTTAAGCTGATCGTCAGTACTGAAAATCGACTCTAAGGTAACAAGACATTTGGGTAACTTATTTGTCCTCAGCTGTATGACTTGATCATCATACTATTGCTTGAGTTTTGCTTGATTCACCATGGAGAACTGATCTTCTTCGAGCAAGAAAGAAAGGATCTGTTCATCACTGTCAAAAACTTGCCAATGAATGTTGTTATCAGGAATTGATGGTCTGACTACAACCTTCACATACTGCTGTACTTTCTCTTTTCTAATGTCACCTGGAATATCAAACTATGCCCCAATGGCTACAAGCCTATCAACATGCTTGTTCTGATTCCTTGGAATAGACACTAAGTTAAAGGCATCAAAATCCTCAAGCATGTTCCACACTCTGTTTCTATAAGAATTTAGTGTGTCATTTTTAGCAACATTTAGGCCTCTTATTTGATTGACAATTAACTTGTTGTCCCCATATACTTTCAAGTGGGTTATTCCTCTCTTCCTTGCCCACTCAAGATCTTGAACAAGGCCCTCATACTCAGTAGTGTTGTTGGAGCACACAAAAGAAAAATGGAAAGCAACATAATACTTATCACCCTGCGAAGATACAAGAATTGCACCTCCTCTAGCTCCATTTTTGCTTCTAGACCCATCAAAATACATCTCCTATAATTCATTCTGCTGCTCAAATTGACTTTTTGCACTTCTTTCAAGATTTGGCATTTTTGTCCCTGCTTCATGCAATACATAATTGCCCAGGCCAACGTCCTGAATAAGCTCATTTGGATTATCAACCATGTTCTTAGCTGCCCATTCATTCAGGAATACCTCAGGTACACTCACAGCTTGTAACTCTTGTGCTGCAGCCAGTTTAGTATCCTCTAAAACAATAGAGTTAACATTTATAGCAAATAGCACATAAGGTTCGATGTGATCCTTGGTAAGGGACTCAAAAGTTATAGTTACCTTAGTACCATACTTGGTCCTAAAAAGCATATGGGACCAATCTGAAGACAAATTCCCTCCAATTTTAGCTGTGAAGTCTCTATATAGGCATAGAGCAAAAAATGGAGGCAAATCTATGACAAACACATCTTGCAGGATTGAAAAGTTGGGATAGACATGTAGTGTGAGATTCAGGTTTTTAATAACACCTATAGTGTTTATTATTGTCCCATCCAATTGAAGTACTCCCTTTTCTAATGGCTGGTATTGTAAACTTGACTGGTCTGCAATCTTTTTTGGCATTACCGAACTACTAGCCCTGCTATCAACCATGCAATTGTGTACCAATTTATTCCCCACTATTAAGGAAACATAGAAAGGAGGGGGCTTGATACCATTACTTTGCTGTGTGGTACTATCCAAAGGTGCATTGGTTAAAACTAACTTTGTTTGGCCTAAAGAGACTTCATTTGGAGGATTCAAACTAACTGGATTTGATAAGGTTGACTGTAACAAATTATTTTGACCAAGGATTGCTAAAGAATCCCACATCGAAATTGAAACATTCATTTTTTTCATACTTTCAACAATGTTGAAAGGTGCAGATATATTTACCTTTGGTTGCGTCTTTACAACAACATGGTTAGGTTGCACTTGACTTGCGGATGAAGCATGTAAAGGCTGCTCCTTACTAGTGTCATAACCTTGCTACAAAGTGTGTGGTACTTGTTGATTTGATGGACCAACAACTCCCTTATTCTTATTCGTTGCTTGTTCAATCTCGAAAGCCCTCTTCTTGGCTCTAGTATTAGTAGCAACAGATGTGTCATCCTGGTTCACTCCACAACATTCTTCTCTCTGCCAATTCAAGAGAGTTGAATCATCTCCAAGTTGATCCTGTTGTTGTGGATACCCCTTAGGCGAATCTTGCACACCTACAACATTTTGCACCATAAGAGCTTGATTGATGACGCCATTAGAGCATGTAGTTTGATTATGTGGCTGATTACATGGATAACACTATTCATAATCAGCAGACGAATTGTTTTGAACAGGAACAAGCTCTTTGATAGCACTAATTAGAGCTGGATTATAGACCTGAAAAGGTCTTGTGGCAACATTTTTTCTTGTGCCTTGGTAATTACCTTGATACTGCTGTCTATTCCCCTAGAATTGTTGTTGTTGACCTTGAAAAAGTTGACTCGAGGTCTAATTCTGCTGCTAATAAGGCCTAGAAGAGGACTGTTGTTTTTCCAAGTTCACCAACTTGTTACCAAAAGTCTATAAAAGACTTTTGATCTCTTGTAACTCCTATGATGAGCCTAAAGCAACACTTTCTTGTTTATCAACGACTGGAACAGCAACTGGCAGCATTGGTACAGCTCGTAGAGATGTGAAATGAGGTATTTGCAAAGGAATGTTTGCATGAATTTCTGGAAGTATAGGCATTGGAGGCCTAGGAGCAAGTTTTCCAGCTTGTATTAAGTTGTTCTCAGCTCTGATTGCTATTTTGAAAGCATCTAGCAAAGACACTCCTCCCATTGACTGTATCATGACAACTATATCATTGTTCAGAGCCCTCAAAAAGTATAAAAATGTGTATTTTGGAGGTTGCCTCACCATTGCAGGGATTCTATCATAGGTTCTCTAAAATATGAAGTTGAAGTCATTCATCTACTCTTGTGGAGCCCTCCTAATTGTAGTTGTCTCCAAATTTTTTATGCAACTTGTCTCCAAATTCATCCCATGTTGTAATTGAACTAACTGGTAGGCTCCTATACCATTGCACAACTCTTCCCTTCAGTGAAGCAGCTATTAATCTCACTGCAACATAATCTTGGGTTATGTGATGGACTCCACATAACGAAGCCACATCTCACATGTACTCAATCGGGGTAGTTTGATCTTCCCCCATGAAAGTTGGTAGACTCTTCAAGGCTGCCATTGGAATGTCATTGTGTTGTGCCAAATTCAAGGGGCTCCCTCCATTAAAAGCAACAAAGGGTTGATTCCTTGGAGTGGCCATTGGAGGTGGCTGAGGTGGATTTAATGGTGCAGCAAAATGAGATCCCACGGATGGAGGGGTAGACTGAGTTCTTCTAGAATAGATAATTGTTGTTCCTTGCTTTTCTGTTGCTCTGCCTTGTCTTCTTGGTGGTGACAGTTGCGAATATTTGAAAGGACTTCAGCTACTTCTTGTCTGAACTCTTCTCATAAACTGAAGAAGGCATTAATTTTTTGGAGTTCCTCCTCTTTATGGAGTCGCCAAGTATGCAAAATGACTTCTATAAAGTCTGAAACTTGTTGGTTGCATACCAAACCAACAATTGTAAGGTGGAACTAGTCCCACCGGGTGTGCCAGAAATTGTTGTCACCTAGAAATTACACCCTATGCATAGAGATTGAAACAGAGCTTTCTAGAGACACATGGGATCATTTCAAGGCTGTGGGTCACCTAAATTTGAAATGAACCTCCAGAGAAGGCCAACTTCCTTTGGGTACCACCTAAACTAATGATCTTGTAAAGGGAAAAGAGAGAAGTACATAAAAATGGAACTAAACTGTGGTGATACACCATATTGATAGGAAATCATGAAATGAAACAAGAAGAAAATACACTGGGAAACTTAATTGCTACCGTTTCACATACTCAGAACAACTTCTTTTAGACTTATGCATCATTCTTAATAGGTTTGATCTACATACACATCTTAGGAAGGAAAGATAAATTTCATAGCTTGAAGGTATGAGTGCAGACTTATAAAACACAGTTGAAGACTTGCATAATCAAAAGAAAGATACAAAAATGAGAGTAGTACAAACATGAACACTAGCTTCCAAGGTAAACTCTGTGTTGTATTCCAGATTCTAGTTGAGTTACAAAGCATACATCAGTTGAGAAAGGATTGCTAAAAAAAATCATTAACTCTTCAGAGTGTATAATCTGAACTATTTACAAAAAAGGAAAAATGCCTATGTGCAAATCATGGTATGCCAAACAAGCCCTTAAGTGGCAATGAAAATTCAGACAATTAGAGTTAGGCAACTTGACTAAAATTTGAATAAGTTATCTATCCATTTCAAAAACATGTCATTGCCTAGATTGGGAAATTCTTTACCACCCAACTACTTTACTTTTTTTTCGTGTCCTCCTTGAACCTCTTTGGGCGAGTGCTTTGAATACCCTGAGCTCAGAACAGATACGCATTGCATTTATTCCGTTGACGTTCTTCATCCTAATCAGACTGCCATGGCTCGCTTTCAGATCTCACTGATTGGTCGAGTGCACTCCACATGGATTCTCTAGGTGGTCAAAAGCTCCTTTGATCAGAATCGTACCTCAGCGAGACACTGAAAGTGTCTCACCGATGCGATTATGCCCTTTGAAACTATCGACACAACATGCGATAGTCGATGAGAGCTCTTATCGAGCCCAAAATTCATGTTGGTATCACTGAAGCCATCGACAAGACACAATTCTGTCGCTGAGACATCATGACGAAATCCTTATGGGAGACCCTCTGCCTTCGGCAAGACCTCTTGGCGATGTTGGATCTTTCTCCCCGAGCTGGTTCTCCTTCGGCAAGACTTCAGTTAGTCACCAGGACCTTTTGGCAAATGCCTCAACTCCTCGAGCTCCCTCCATTTTCAATGAGACCCTAGAAAATTGGGAAGACTTCATAATGAGGTCTTCTAGTCAGGCCGATGCACAAGATGTCACCAAGACTACAACCTGTCAGTAAGACATCATACGAAGTGTAAAACCTCCTCCCAAAGTCTCCTCGAACTTGATATTACAAACCATATCGGCAAGAGTCTGGTGATGTCACCCTGATGCATTTTGCTCTACCTGAGCTCCGCATTCTTTGTTGAGACCCTATCGAGTCGACAAGGCTCTCAACGAGGCCTCCTTGCTCTGGCGAGAGCTCATTTTTTTTTGCTTCAACAAGAGAAACCTTCATCAGCAAGAGGTCATAGTGGCCTCATTAGTCATGCCGATATCGCCTTCCATCATTGAGACCACATCATGTCGGTAAGACATCACTCTGACAGTCAGGCGCTACATTGATGTCATTCATGTCGAGGAGACTTTCTGCTAGTCGATGAGACCTCTACTGATGACTCCTCCTTTATCGCTAAGACCCCCGTGTCGGCAGGACCTCAGAGCGAAGTCTTCAACTCTTGGTGAGCTTAGCTTGCTTTCGGCGAGACCTTACCAGTTGGCAAGACCTCACCACAACCTCAAGACGTTACATCGAAGCCAACCCCCCAGTCGGCAGGACATCCACGAGTCGCTGAGACCTTTTGCCAAAGGTCAAATCCTTCGGCGAGCTCCTTTCCCTCTGTCAGCAAGACACTTGAGTGTCGGTGAGAGATCTTACCGAAAGCAAGAGGCTACCTCGAGACCCTTTATCTTCTATCGGCGAGACATTATTGATGTTACCCTAAGACATTTCATTCCACTGAGCTCCAGATCTCCTTCGATGTGACTCCCATCGGTCAGGAAGACTTCATGGCGAAGGGAAAACATTGCATTGATCCCCCTTTTTGTTTCGGCAAGACACCTGCGGTCAGGGAGACATCTCCCCGAAAACATGACCATTCACTGAGCTCTTATCTTGTCACTGAAACTTTGGCCTATTGGCCAGACCCTTTGCCGAGCACACTACGGTCTCCCCGAACTCAAATCTTTTGGCCAAACTGGTGTTTGTCACTGAGACTCACACCAAAATTCTCCATTCTGCCCAAGCTCTCCTCAATTCACTAAGACTCCCACCGGTTGGTGAGACGTTTCACTGAGCTCCCTATCCTTTTGGTGATGAGTTCACTTTTCTTCAGTCGGGGAGACATCACCAACTCGACAAGACCTTTCATCGATACCTGCGTCCTTTGGCCGAGATCACCTTCGTTCGCCGAGACATGGCCATGTCGGCAAGACCTTTACCCGACGGCTGGAAACTACACCGATGGTAAATGTCTAGGAGACCTCCTGCGTTCGGCAAGACCTTGTGGCGAAGGGACCAACCTTTGCCAAGTGCCCATCCTTCTTGTCGGGGAGACATTTTCCAAGCTCATTGTTGTCACCAAAACATTCTCGGGTCACCGAGACCTCTTAGCGAGCTCAAATTGCCATGCCAAAGACTTCAACATAAAGCACCATCGGCGAGACATGTTAGTTTCGCTAAGACATCACATTGAGCTCTTTGTGTTACCCCGAACGAATGTAGTCGGTGTGACTTTCCCACATCGATAAGACTTCTTACTGATAGTATTTCTTCTGGCGAGAGTTTCCCTGATGACTTTAAACCAACTGTTGTCGGCAAGAATTTAACTCTTCGCTGGGACCTCTCACCGAGCCGCTATAGGTTATCCCGAAGCTCGTGGTTGCCATGAGTCTCCCCGATTCATGATTGAATGGCCTATCGGCCAAAGAATTCCACGCGATAAGAGGTCATACCAAACACTCCTTGTCACAGCGATAGGCTGCATAGTGAAAGTGTTCAGCAAGATAGAAACTAGGTCACAACGACCTATTCAAAACAAAATGTATCAAAGCTGCTAGTCGGACATATAGTGAAGATGTCATACCGACTTGGCTCTAATGGAGGCTTGAGTCTGTGATTATTGAGGCATATTTCCAACAAAGTAGGCTTCCCAACTGAGCTCCCTATGAAATGTCATCAGATGCATGAACTAACCCTCAATGGAAATATCCCATCTAGCCCTTATGAACATCTGAAACAGAATCTCTCTTGCCTGATTGAGCCCATAGGTGAAAATTGGGTAACAATCACCAATTCCTAAAGTGCAATATAACATTGTAATATAAAATAAGGTTTCCAAAAATAGAAATATCCATGATGAGAATAGGAAAACCTTCATGAAGTCATGAGATGAGCCAACCAATCAACTAGGTATCTACCAAACGATCCTCTTATCAAGCCCTATTAGCCTACGAGGACCAGGAATAGGCTAATTCCTCCAAACTCCAACACTCATGAAAAAGGGGACATAATAGATGGAGACTAAAATGGATATAGAAGCATAGGTTAAATTGCAAGGGTATGCAATTTTTGATACTACACTACTATGTGCTCCAATCCCTTGGTTGAGTGGCCAAATTGATCGAGGTTTGAATTCTTCTACTCACAAAACCATAAACAACATGCAACAATGCTTCTTGAAACATGAATACAAAATTTTAACTAAAAGAGATTCTCTATTAATTTTTGTAGATCAAAAATGTCAAATATCAAATATCACTTGCTATTTTTTCTAAATAATAGAAAGATATATATACACTACATCCTACTTCCTAAATTATGGCATCATGTCAACATGCATTGATGCCATTATAATTTTGTTACATAGGTTTATAAATAAAAATTTGAGTTGCATTAAATGAAACAATTTTAACAGTCTAAGAGAGATATCATAGAATAGGAGTATTTTATTCTTCTTAAATTTTAGAGAACTAATAGTCTCATAGTAGTTCATAGCTTCAAGCAAAACAAGATACATCAATTTCTAGAACTCCTCTTACAGATAGTCTACAAGTATTTTAGATATGTTTTAAGAATTATGGAGCTCTATAGATGTGGCATTCTAGAACTCCTCTTTTTCTTGAACATGACTTGTTACAAGAAACATCTTTTGACCTTCATTAACATAGAAAGAACAACAAATATGCATACATTACTATGACCTAATATTATAACCAATTTATTACACAATCTTGCCAATTTAAGCATGATAAAGGTATATGGAAGGTGTTGGTGGTTAAAAAAGGATAATTTGGCTCCAATAACAAGGTGAATTTTCATACCTCATCATTACCCTTAGCCATTGATACTTTAATTTGTTCATACTTAATCTCCTTTTATGTATCCCCAAAAACCAAATTAAATTTGACTCAACAATGACATCTCTTTTGGATCTCCCCACATTAGTCACCAACTAGTGCCTAACTCTCTACACCCAAGAGTTAGGACCTAGTGTGTGCTACTACACTCTTTCATTGTTGTCATGCCTTTCATCTATAATCAACCCCTTTTAAATATTTGTTATTGTAATTTTGTCTCCTTAATAACAAAACTAAATGTTGATAGTTAAACCTAGACCAAGTCAAATGTTTAATTCTTCATTCTATTTAGTAAACCCTAGTATGATATAGTAAAAATAAAGAACTTAGATATGAAATAAGCACAAACTAATTATACAAAAAATATTTACATGCACATATATACCAATATACATAAGATTATGGGGATGACCCTGCAGTGCAACGGTAAGTTGCAAGCAACAACTTCACTGCTGCCATGTGTTCGAATCCCACCAGTGGACGGTGTGACAAACTATCACTAGCCGAAGGATGAAGGATGGAGAATGTTGGACGATGCATGGAAGATGAAGGAAGACCTGTGCAGGCATGGCAACGATCAATGCACAAGGAGGTATATGACGAGTGCTACTGCGGGGTCGACATAGGGAGTTCGGTAGTAGCAGAGGAGGTAGACGAAGAGGAAGGGAGGGTGGAGAATGAGGAGAGGAGGCAAGAGGGAGGAGAAGGTAGAGAGGAGCAAGGAGGAGAGGAGATGAAGGAGAGGAGGAGAGGGGAGGATTGTGGGGTCAACGTAGGGGAGAGTTGAAGGAGAAGAGGAGGTAGCAAAGAGTTGGAGATGAGGAGATGGAAGAGAGGAGAGGAGTGCCGAGATGAGGTCCCCATTTGTGGTCTCATTGGTTCATTGGTCCAATCAAAAGTGCTTAGCTCCGACTGAGAATTACTAATAAAATATATATATACATAAGATTATATATTAATATACTTTAATAGCCTATACAATGTATTGCACATGTCTTATAATTCATTCCTCATGATTTACTTTGATATTTTCATCTTCCTCATTCTGCTCTTCATATCACTTATTTATCAATTATCCATGTATTATATTCTTTCCATATATCTTTCATATATCTTCCATTCTTTCTTAATATTAATCCCTCTTAAAGATTGTTTAAGCATATCATGGTGTATTTAAGGGCATTTAAGGCTTATATAACTATGTATGGGCTTGAAATGACCCTAATGACATACAATATTGCACAATATCCTACCAACAACTACCATTAGATGAACAAGTGTTATAGGTGCTAAAGACCTAATGATGCTCTAAATATAATTCTAAAAATTAGGACATGATCAAACCCTTGAATAAAACAATTATTTTAATATTTTCCTAGGCTCACATCTTCTCAAGATCCATTTATCTCAACCTTCTATTAGTAATCTAGTTCTTTATTTTAGTTTGTAGTACTATATCATTATGTGTCACTAGGTATTTCCATTTCAACCCATGTTTTATTTTAATCTCTATTAGCTTACATTAGTCAATTAATCAAATTCAACTCTATGTATCTAGAACGTCATCTACATTTAATTGATTTTAATAACAATTTAGGTATTTCAAAGGGTGGTTTTATTTCCTTTCAATCTGTAAACAAATAAAATGATTTAAAACAATACCTGTTTGATGAATTTAAGAACTAACACAATTTAATTAACCTAATTTTAAAGTCATGACAAATTAAGTGACATACTTATGAAACCTATAAATTAAGAGAAGTGTCAAGACAATTCATTTTAATGGTTGATAGTAAGTTTTTTATTGGTTTGATATTCAATTTTGAATTGAAGCTCAATATTGCTTAATATTAGATGCATTGGAAGCAAAATGATGAAATATGAATTGGAACATCCTTAAATTTTGCATGAGCTCAATTTCATGATACAAATTACAACCTTTTCTTGTAGAAATGATCCTTGACTAGGGATTTTAATCTCATTTGTAGAAATGACAATGTTGGCTTCAAATTATATGTACATACAAACATTTTTTTGAACCAACACTTGCAATTTGAAAATACATTGGTGTTAATGAAAACAAATCAGAGCTTGTTATGCAAGCATCTTTACTTTAGACTAGCCCACAATTAATTTAACACTTTTAGCAAACTTAGAAGACAACAAGTAATATATGCAAGTGATGATGATGAGGATATAATGATATTAGGTGATTGAAATTTGATACACTCGATATTAGAACGACTAGAAGATGATCAAATGTAGTAGTTAGTAATTTGTCTTTTTATACTTGACTTGGACACACAATCCAAACACTTTGACATGTGAAACATTATACAACAACTAGTTGGAAGGATGTTGTATTGGCCCAATTTGAAATTTAAGTTTTAGAGGGCTAATTTTATATTGTAAAATTGAACTAGGTTCAATTCATGCCAATAAATCGAATTTGAAAAATGAATGAACAATCCAATGATTGTAGATTGTTAAAGAAAGATTAGAATTCTATTCCTAAAATTCAAAATAGAAACTTGAGTAAAAAAGAAACACTTTAAGAGTCAAAATTATACACTAAGACCAGATACTCAAAACACCAAAACACCTGCATGAAATGACACAAATGAATGGTAAGAAGACACATAATATACTTTTTACCATTTCTATTTGTCCCACTCTGGTATTGTTTAACTTATTTGAAATCAAATATGAGAATTTGGAAGTGTTCCAATGCTCCTCAAATTAGGGGACGAGTCTTTACCTTAGAGCGTACATCAAGTATTTGTGGCCAGCATTTAGGGGGTAGGGCTATAAATAATTAGGTGGGGCTGCATAGTGCATGGTGCAACCGAAGGCCACTCATATCTAAAATAATCTTTGATGATAACGACGTGAGTTAAAATATTTAAACGATGCACCACTACTGTTTGGGTGTTTAATACTTACATTTATCAGGATACGTGTACTAAGGATGCTAAATAAGCTTTAATTATTTTCGACAGTCGAGGCCCACGTGAATTCTTACAGTAATCATAATCATACGCGTAATCATAATAATAATTAAGTGACGGAGCGACGTCCGTCTATTGACGGAAGAGTTTAGCGTCAAGGGAGCGGATCCCCGATAAATCGTAGGAGCAGGCTGTAGCTATGGCGGAGGGCTGGCAAGGGAACGGCGGATTTGATGTGATTTTCACGCTTCGGGGGTACGTCAAATTGATTTGACGAGATTACGGTTGTTTATAGGTGAAGGTGGGGTTTGAATTGACGGATTGAGCATAATTTAGCGCATGCTCTGGTAGATGGATTGCTTTGTTTAGGGAGAAATTTGACGGCAAAGGCTGCCGTGACCGGCTTTAATTTATGCTGTTTGCAGGGGACAAGAAACGAAAAAGAAAAAAGATAAATTTGTGTTTTTTCTTTTGCTTAAGTGGAAACGACTCCCAAGGCGGATTGTTGAGGAAGAAGAAGACTCCAGGAAAAACATATATGCACAGCTTTTGTCGGTATTGTTATACAACGGAAATTTTCATCATTTCTTCTGCTGATTTGAGCCGCTCCTGCATCTTTTTGGCTCAGAAGCGGTCGCTACAGTTTTGCATTGTTTGTTGGGGTATTCGTTGCAGATTTTGAAGAGTGATAATGTTGACCTGCATTGCATGTTCCAAGCGTTTCGATGATTCTCTCCATGAAAACCACCAACTGGATGGCTCGAATACACCGAGGTCGCCCGCTTCGAAAGAGGCCATCAAGAATCTCACTTCTCAGGTTTTTGTTTCGATCTCTGCACTTTCTTTTTTGCGGCATCTGGTTGTGTACCCTTAAAATAGGATGAGTACTGCATATCTTGAAATATGTGCAAAATCAATTGTCGAGTAGACGATCTTTTAAGTCGAAAGCCTAAGGTTGGTTGAAACATATGGTATCATCCAAATTTTGAATCCCTGAGAGCCTCTGAGATAATTTGCAGGTTTGCTGTGATTGGAATAAACATTGTGAAATGTTGTCCACTAAAGTTTTTCGATTTCGAATTTGAGATTTCCTAGGCAACTGAGAATAGAACTTTGCAATTTTTGCTGTTGTCAAATCCGGAAAAAACGCCCAAAAATCGTCATATTTTTGAATCTGAGTATCTCAGGAAATTTGTGAGTTTAGTTAAAACTTTCAGGAAGTTTTTTCCTCTTTGCAATGTAAGAAACATGTTCAAATCTTCAGATGTTGAGTGAATGAAACTCCTAAGTTTTGAAGTTTTACCAGTTGGCAAAATTTTACCCTTTGTTTTTGCCTTACATGAAATGTGCTGAATCTGCATAAAATCTGCAATTGCGGAAGCGTTATTTTTATCGTTTTTCTTACCTTACGGTGTAAAATGTGACGAATCAGCATAAAATCTGCAATAGAGGGAGCGTTATTTAATTTTAAAGTCCTAGTTGAAATTTGAAATTTTTGTTGAAATCCTCAGTCTGGATTTTTCAAGTTCTCTATAAATCTGAACCAATTTCTAATGTGAGAACCGTATATTGTTTCTTCTTATGTGAAACTTGACTCAGATGTAAAATATTAACCCTCTTTCAGATCAAAGACATGGCGTTGAAATTCTCGGGGGCATACAGGCACTGTAAACCGTGCGCCACGTCAAGCGTTTATCGCAAGGGAGTGCCGCAGCATTCCCTGGAGGTGGACGATGCATCAGAAGGAACGCAGTATGGCTACCGTGTCACAGGAAGCTCCAGTTCTACCCCTGCCTGGAACTTCTCCAGAGATCACGTCCTCGGTGAATACAGATTTCGAACCGCTAATTCCAGCGCCGAAGGCACGCCTAGGTTCGAATCCCCGGCCGCACGCCGCCGCGAAAATAGTAGTCGTGTCGATGCTGTCTCCATGGAAGAGGAAGAGGAGAACAAAGAATGGATTGCGCAGGTCGAACCGGGGGT
>VDFB02280330.1:0-17638 GCA_007258455.2 Sequoia sempervirens | reverse complement strand
CTCCAACACATGGTCAATGTGAGATTTGGATATCATGAATGGCGAAATACATTGAGGGATATGAGATTTAGATGGATTGGTCGATATTTTAGAATCTTTGACTCTCCAAACTTGGGATGATGAGCAATGATGGGTGGATATGGAGATTCGATTGGGACCAACTTCTTCATATACTTTGTAGGTTTCTCTTGAAGCTCTATTTTGTATTGTGGGACATTTTTTATTTTTCCCCATAGTTTATTTGACTAATGGAGTTTGATAGGGATGATTTCCTTTCTGTTTCTTTGGTATCCATTTGAAATTTTCTTGCCCATTTTGTTTTGTTGATTCTTTTGCTTTAATGAATTGTTCCTTTCTTTGATATAACTTTTTCTCTTGTTATTGGTCTCAATTAGATGGTGGAAAAATATGTGGATGAAGATTCATGATATGAATGGTTGTAGTGTTGGAAGTGGTTTCATCATAAGGACCCTTCATGCTCCCCATGTTCGTGTTTGCATTAGATAAAGTTTCCCCCGGTATTATAGAGGTATCACTGATATGTTTAGATTCCTTAATTGTTGAATAACCAATACCTTTGACACTTAGGATTGTCAATAACTTGTACTGTTCAAGGATACCCTATTCATGTTTGTCTAATCCTCTACCTTTATAATGCATCTATTGAATTTTTTTATTTGCAGTAGGCTGTGATTTATCTTGGAAACAAGATGCTAATCCTTTTTTGCTTTGTTGTGGATCTTCAAAGGTGATTTCTTCATTATCAATAATATAGCTTACTTTGACAAAGGTAATTGATCCAAGTTAATAAGTGATAGGATCCTCAATATGTGGGATAACTTCTTGATTGGTAGCTTCAGCTTGATTTTCAAAGGATGTTTTTGATTCACAATCCATGTAGAAAGGTTCTTCATGATTCATTTCTATTTGTTTTTTAAAGGATGTTTTTGATTCAAAATTCATGTATAAGTCTTCTTCATGATAAATTCTTGATATGTGTATGGATTTTTCTATGCCTTGATCATGGGTAAGGATGCTAAGAGTAGGAGACTCTTGTTCATTGGTAATGATGTTAAGAGTATGAGACTCTTATTTTGTATGAATATTATCTACATGTCCTTTAGGAGTAAGCATCTCATGGGTAGATGTATGTGCACTTGGTATATGGATTTTTTCTTCTTTTGGAAAATATTGGATGTCTAGGAAGGTATTTTCCAAGTTATTATAGTGTTTTGGTGATAGGGATTCTTGATCTTGACTTTGTGTGGTGTTATTTTTTATATGCTTTGGTTCATGTTCTGGACATGGGTCAAATTCAAAGAATGGATTTTTTGTAAAGGATCCTTGGATTTCCTTGAGATGTGAACATGTGGGTGATAGCTCTTGGCTTAGATTTTTGCATTGGGTATAAGTGTCGGATTAAGAGTCTCTTGATCATCAATACATGCTACCATGAGGTTGAATGATGTCAATATATCTTGTACTGGATCATTGCTAGACTTTGGTGATTGATTTTGATCATGTTTGGGAATAAATTATTTATGTGTGTCCTCTTTCTCATTGGATGGTATAGAGACATCTTCAATGTGATTAGTGGTAGATAGATCTTGAGCATTGTTTTCAACATTTGAGGTTGAGATATTGTCCATGTTGTCATTGGTAGATGGATCTTGATCATTGTCTTCAACATTTGAGGTAGAGATATTGGTAATGTTATCATTAGTGTTTGGACCTTGAATGTTGCCTTCAATAGCTATTTCTCTTTGATAAATAAGGTATTGAATAAGATTTTTTAGTGTAACACATTTTGATGCATCATGGCCTTTTACTCCATGGTATTTACAATAGGCCTTGTCATTGTACCATGGGAATTTCATGATAGGTTCACCACTTCATGATGACTTTGGAAGTGTGATAAGTTTAGCATTGACTAATGTGTTTAACACCCCTTAATTGACTCCCCTATAGGAGTGTATTTATGTTTACCAGTGTGGTTGGATTGCGAGGCTTGTTGTGGTGGAGATGATTTTTGTATTTGAGATGCAATTTCTTGTTAGTTTTGAGATTGATGATTTTAATGATGTTGTAGTTGATTATTTTGATGTGTATATTGTTGATTTAGGGGTTGATATTGTTGTTGGATTTGATTTTTATGTTGGGTGATCTGATTTTTATGTTGTGAGATTTGATTTCATGCCAACTGATGTTGTTGGTTCACTTGATGTTGTGGAAATAGTCCTTTTTTTATATGAATCAATGTTTTGATGATGTTGGCAGTGTTGTTGATGTGGATATTGAGGTGTTTGTGGAATGATGTTTGTTTGTTGTGATATTCAATGTATTAATGTTGAACATGTTGTTGATGATATGTCGTGTTTTGATGTTGAAATTTTAGACCTTGTTGTTGATGTTGTGGTTGTTGATATGCAATATCTTAACATTGAACATGTTGTTGATGATATGTCATGTTTTGATTTTGTTCAAGTGTGTAAACTATTTTCTCAAGTGAATTTAGGGAAATTTGATGTTGTAGATTTAATCCTTGATAAGAGTGATTTTGATATGGATGAGGATTTTGATTGAAATCTGTCATGTGACAAGATGCACTAAAACCTTGATTAGGGGAATACATAGTTGATATATGATTGACATTTGTAGTATATGATGACCCCATGGGTGTATAGAGTGGAACTGGATTTGGGTAATAGATTGATATTTTTGGGATAGTCGGATGATCAAGTTTGATGTTGGATTCTAAGGTTTTTCTACTCAACCCTATGATGAGGAGATGAGCCGATTTTTAGTTGTTGTTTCATGAATTTTGTTATGATGTTTGATGTTTGA
Organism: Sequoia sempervirens; assembly: GCA_007258455.2. Taxonomy (NCBI): domain Eukaryota; kingdom Viridiplantae; phylum Streptophyta; class Pinopsida; order Cupressales; family Cupressaceae; genus Sequoia; species Sequoia sempervirens. The sequence goes on along the minus strand of VDFB02280330.1, from coordinate 14,794 downwards.
TTTGATGCTTAGTTTAGAACACAATATTTCACAAGACTCAAATTGATGTTTTGCTATGTCTTAGAGGATATTGTGCTTACTTTACTTGAACTAGCTATGAGGTTGCAAGTAAAGGTTGCTCTAAAAATAGTAGCTAGATAATGGTTTGATTTTTTAGGTTCAGTGTTTGTCCAAGACTAGGTTGATGTTTGGTTGTTGATTTGTGATGTTGAAGGATGTTGATAAGCTATGGTACAAATGTCGTGTCCAAAAGATGGTTGTCACAAACCCTATGTAAATCAAGTCCAAAATGAAGGATGGTGATGTTGGATTTCTGATTGATAGGTTCAATAATGTTCTTTGATAACTGAATGGAGTTTTTTAGGCCAATGTTTGAAAATTAGTTGTTTTGACCAATTCTAAGACAAGTCTACAAATATATTGATAGTGGTTCCTTTTGAAGGAAATAGCGACATTATTTTAGGTCAATTGCGGTAATGTTTGAGATAGAAGCAACAAATTTTGACAATAGCAACTTTGTTTCAATAATTTCCAATTCAGTGATGGTAGTTTGTTTGATAAGTTTGCAAATATTGACTGTGTTTGATCTGATGTTTTGGTTATTTGATTTGATGGCAATTGATGCATACAACAAAAAAAATTGAGATCTAATGGTATAGCCCAAATATTATCAGTCAATATCCTAAGTAATAAAGGTGTGCTCTTCTCTGTAGGCTTATCTCACCCCCAAATAAGTGATTTTAAATAAAATCTTAGAGGGAAAAAATAGGATATATCAAGGAAATGTACCGTCTTGATACTCCAAGCCAAAGGGTATTAACTCTTAAGCCTTGTGCTTCAACTATAAATATGACGTGGTAAGTGACTTTTGGGAACGATACTATTCCCATGCACTACTTTGAAGAACATTTCAGAAAACAAAGATGGTCTTCTAAAACAAGGTGTTTAATGAAAACCATGAACACTATGATGCATAGTTCATACATAAGCCACTAAAGGCTTTAGTCGTTCCTACATAACCCATTATGTTCATACAAGGATGAGGCATGGTATGTTATTCTTGCCCAAATATAAGCTACTTTCTTTTGATTTCGCAAACTTTATATAGCCCACTGGTAATCATGATTTTAGGGTCACTTATGAGTTATCCATTGTAGGATGTGTCTCATAGGGAGACCCTTATCCTACAAAATGGGTGACCACCAAAAAGGCAAAGAGTCCAAAGTGTTTCTCGTCACCTAGGATCGTCAAAAGACGTAGGCGGAGAGGATACGCACTTCGCTTGCCAATCACGGTGGATATAGTAGACAATTCATTACAATTTAATTTTAAGCCCAAAAAAGAAGTGTTTTAAAGATACCAATTCATGTTTTAGATGCACCAATTTAAAATATTCAAGACTTTCAAACAAGAAGTGTCATAAATCATTTGGTTTTCATTGCAATCAAAAAAGATGAAATGTTCGATTTTATGTACCAAAATGAAACGTTAAGATTATAACCAAGTTTTAATGCACCAAATACAAATGTTCAAGTTGTCTTGTTCATTTTTAATGCACCAAAACAAAGTGAATTTGTTTTAAGATCACAAAATGTAAATATTTCAAGTTGTCTTGTTCATTTTTAATGCACCAAAAGAGAGTTTATTTTACTTGAGCACCAAATGTAAACATTTCAAGTTGTCTTGTTCATTTTTAATGCACCTTAAAATAAAGTGAATTCATTTTAAGAGCATTAAATGTAAACATTTCAAGTTGTCTTGTTCATTTTTATTGCACCAAAGGAAAGTGAATTCATTTTACAAGTACTAAATGTAAATGTTCAATTTGTCTTGTTCAGTTTTAATGGACCAAAGGAAAGTGAATTCATTTTATAAGCACCAAATATAAATGTTCAAGTTGTCTTGCTCAGTTTTATTGCACCAAAGGAAAGTGAATTTATTTTACAAGCACCAAATGTAAATGTTCAATTTGTGTTGTTCAATTTTAGTGCACCAAGGGAATATGAATTCATTTTAAAGCACCAAATATAAATTGTGAAAGCTAATCCTCTAATGGACACAAGGTGTAAACAAAGATATTAGTAACAAGAAAAACCTTATTCTGCTAAAATAAACTTGTAAAAACTTGAAAAAAATGAAAAAAAAAAATACCCTTCTTGAACAATTATTGCAGCAATTTCAAGTAGCAACAACTTTCTCAAATTTTCAGCAAATTTGAAATTGTCAACTATTTTGGAAAGATAAAGTGAAGATCTGCAAAACCCAAAAACCTTTTTTTTCTAAAATTCAGCATGTAGAATTTATTAGAGATGAATGAAACACATGAGTTCTAAAAGTTGGCAACATAAACTTTAAAAAAAACACAGTAGATTAAAATTGCAATAACTTTTTTATTTTTTCATGAAATCAAAAATCATCAAAAACTATTAAAATTTAAGAGTGAGATCTACAAAACCCAAAAATGGTTTTACAAAATTCCTCGCGTCCATTTTTTTATGATTAAAATAATATGACAAGTTTTAATCGAATTCTTGGTTGTAACTTGCAAAATTTAAAAAAACACTCAAAAGATTAACCAAGTGTGCCAGAATGTGTAAGAGGGAATTGGATCAATGGAATTACAACAATGAAATCAAAACAAGATAAAATCCCAACCTACTCATGAAATACAATTGTAAAGCAATGAATTCAACAAGAAATGTTTGCATAAATGAGAACATAAACGAATTCAAAAACTATAATTTTACCATCTCATGTCAAAGTATATTTATATTCATAATGGGTGTTGGATTTTTTTATCAATACAAAGCCTCCATGTTTGCAAAAGCTTCAAAAGGTAGTTGTAGTAGTGATTTTGAATGCAAGAATATGCTAAATGTTCTTCAATGGCTATTTTGACAAAACCTCTCCACAAATTCTCTAGATTATTCCATATGTTTTTGAGGAGGAAGAAGGTTGTTTTATAGATTTTCAAGTTTTAGATGAACGATCAAGATTCAACAATAAAAGATCAAGATCAACAATTGAGAATTGTTGAGAGGAAATAAATTGATCTATTAACTCCTCTAATTGATCCAATTAAGGATTTTAATCAAATAATCAGTGGGATTAAATTGAATGATTCATGGGATTGAAGAAATCAGATTGAGTGTTTAGTGGGATTGAAGAAATCAAGTTGAGTGTTTAGTGGGATTGAAAAAGTCGGATTGAGTTAGGAAATAGATTGAGAAATCAGTGGTCATGATTTATTCAATCAAGACATGTGAGGATGTATTAATTAATTTAATTATTAATTAATGTTAGAGATGAACGTGCAAGTTGCATTTGACTTTAATAAATAAAGATATTTATTCATTTGAATATATTGAGTGATTTTGGGGAAGTTGAATAATTAATTTAATTATTCAATTTTGAAGAAGGGAAAGTAGCTTAATTAAATAATTAATGATAAATATTTAATTATTTTAGATGAATAAGTAATGTTAGTGACATAATTAAATAATTTGTGTCTATTTAATTAATCAAGAGAAATAAATAATGTTAGAGATATAATTAAATAAATAGGATTTATTTATTTAATCAAGAAGAATAAAGAATTAAAGATATAATTAAATAAATAGGATTTATTTATTTAATCAAGAAGATTAATTGAAATGAATTAATTGAATAACATAAAATCATTTAACTAATAGTGAAAATATGATTTTAGACAATAATCAAATAATTGAACATTATTTAATCATTAGGAAAAGATGAATATTAGTGTTAAAATGCTAGTTCACAGGCTAAGACAATTTTAGGTACCTACAATACCAGTCAGAAGAGAACCAAAATTTAAAGATGACTTGCTTTTTTTAAAAGCATCACGAGAAAATGAGAAGCATCGCATTGGGGTGCAAATGTGCCACGACAGGTTTTGGAAGTGATGATTCTAACTTGACGTATTTGATTGCCTAGTTTCTCCTAGCATTTATGACACATAAAACTATGTGAAAGCAAAAATGGTTTAGATATGTATCAGGGGATCTTCTCTAGTGGGCCATTGGAACTACCGGATTGCATCTGCATGGTGTGCTACATGTGGAATGAGGGCCATCTCTACAATGTCTTTGTGAATGAATTTAGCTCTGGAATCTAGAAATCTATAACTATGAAAATGAAAATGAGGTACAATGGACCCCAAATGCACACATACGGTCCCCTAAACCTTGTTTTTCATCCTTCCCAACCCTTCATACTATTTCTCATCATCCCTAATCCTCCTAACCAGTTTCCTCATCCCTTAGGCCTGATTTGTTTCCTCCTTTTCTTTACCAAACTATCCTATTGTGAGCCCAACCTAAAATTTTATTTTTGCAGTCGACCTCTAAAGGGGGTAGCCTCCCATCCTCCCATTGTTCCTTTGTTCGTTGGGGCATCAATTTTTTTTTCTTTTTTTTTTTCCAAATCAACAACATGTCTTTGAAACAACGCAATGTGTACATTGTCTCAAAGAGGGGAAAAATGTAGACACTTAAAATTTTCTGAGCATATCACACACTCATAATTCGCTATTTCTCATTGTTTCTTCATTATCTCCTAATTCATCAATTTTAATTAAATAATTCTAATTATTTGATTAAATTCACTATTTTCTTCTATTAATTGAATAATTAATATTTTTTGATTAATTCATCATAATTCATCATAATTCATCAGTTTCCTCTAAATCACCTTAAATAAATAATTTTTGAATTATTTAATTAAATTGAAATTTCCCTCCTTTCCATTGAATTAAATAATTTTGATTATTTAATTAATACTAATTTTCTTCAATCCCACCTAATTAGATAATTTTTAATTATTTAATCAATAAAATCTTAATTTCCTCTCATCCCTCACAATTAAATAATTTCTTAATTATTTAATTACTAGTTTTTCTCCAACTTGCACATGGCATATTCTATTTTTTAAAATAGAATATTCTCTTTTTAAAATATCTTCCCTCCAAAATATCTTCCTTAAATCAAGGGATCATCTTCAATTAACTGAATCTCTCATTCAACCTCCACCCTTGATCTCTTGATCTATCTCATCCCTTGATCGTTATCCTTCAATCTCCATCGTTGATCAAACCTTCAAGAATTTTATAAAATAAGCCTTCTCCTCTATTAAAATTCATTCACAATATTCATGAGCTTGAGCATTCATCATTTTTTAGCATTTGAGCTATCATTGTGAGTCAAGATATTCATCAACATACTTTTGCAACATGGGTTATGTACAATTGAGCAATCCACATATCGAATTCTCATAATTCAACAATGGGGTACTAGGTTTACATATTTCTTTGAGTAATTTGATCTTTATATGAATTGTGTTCTTGATTTGTGTTTTATTCATTTGATCCATTGCATTCAACTTCATTGGTTAATGGGTTTAATTGATCTCTTAATTTTAGGTGTTTGATGGTTTTCAACCCTAATTGTTATAATATGTCTTTTAAATCATTTCCCATTATTCTTATTACACAGGTATAACACTTCCTTCGATAGTTTATAAAAAATGTCTCCATTTATGGTATTGTATGGATATCATCCTACTTCTATCACATCATCATTAAATGTGTCACCAAGAGTTCACGTTGTGGAGGACCACATGCTTCATCAACAACAAGTACTTTCAAGACTTAAAGAGAATCTATCCATGGCACAAAATTGAATGAAGCAATAGGTGGGATAGCATCATAGTGAAAGAATTTTTGAAGTTGGGGATTGGGTTTTCTTGAGAATGCAACCTTACAAGCAAATGTCACTGAAGTAGTAGTCAAAGAATAATAATTTGTCTCCAAAATATTATGGCCCATATCAAATCAAACAGAAGATAAGTAGTTTTGTCTACAAGCTTGAATTGCTATCAACAACAAAGATACATCCAATTTTTCATGTTTCTTGTTTGAAGAAGGTAATTGGGAATAATATCTCTACTCAAACAATATTATCAAATATCGATGAAGAAGGAAGAATCATATTGGAACTAGAGTTTATTCTTCAAAAATGTACATGGAAGCTATGAACCAAAACATTCACTTAGTATCTCATCCAATTGAAGATGCCACATGGGAGGACGAGGAATTCATTCAAAAGCATCCAAAATTGCTTAGCATTGAGGAAAATGCTTCTCTGAAGAGGAGGGCATGCTACACCCTTAATATTGGAGTGCATCAAGTTATGAATAGTCAGCTTGTGGGTATCTTAACTACTAATTAAGTCAAGAGTCCACAATAACACAATACTGATAACAAATTCCTAGTTATGGGAGCGTCGTCGGGTGGTGTAGTTGCAGGTAAGGATTTTTCAAATTTGGCCAAGGCGGGAAGCCTTGCTCTAGGGGTTGGCGTTAATGGCGGAGGCCAGGCTGACGTTAGGAGGCAGGCTAATGTTAGGAAGCAGGTTGACATTAGGAAGCAGGTTGACGATGGGCCTTTGGAAGGGACGCCAAGTGGGTCCTTGTTGTGTGATGTTGTTTTACCTTCTTCTGATGGTTTGGGTCAGGATGGTACTACTTGTGGCAAGGTGGGGTCTAAGGATGTCGCCCCCGAGGTAGTTGTCACTTCTGAAGCTGTCATCCCTGAAGCCTCTAAAGTTGTTTCGTTATATGTAGATGGAAATTCATGGTCCTTTCTTCTTGGTGCGAAACTTAAGGAGAAAAAATCTTCTCCTCCTGTGGACTTCTTTTCTAACCCAGAGAAGGGAGAGTATTCAGTTTTGGTGCCTAATTGCATTATTGATAAAGGTTACTCTCCATGGAGGAAGTGCTGGTGGGAAAGTTTCTAGGTCCGCGACCAAATATTGAATTAGTGAGGATGCTTGCTAAAAATTGTTGGTTTTTGAAAGGGCAGGTTGAGATTGCGGCTCTTACAAAGGGGTTTTTATCCTTTTCTTTTTCCTGTGATGAGGATTTGTTGAGGGTTCTGGTGGGAGGGTCGTGGATCATTGGGAAGTTGGTTTCTCCCCTAGTTCTTTCTCTTTCAATTCAGCCCCTGTCTAGGTTCAGTTACTAGGGCTCCCTCTGGAGTTCTAGGATGAGCAGGTTTTTAAGGGTATATTTTCTACTTTTGGATGTTTTCATTCGATTGATAGTTTGACTACCTCAAGGCAGAGGTTGGTTTATGTAAGGCTTTGTGTGATTCTTGACCAAGCTACAGATCTTCTGTCGAAAATCAAGATTAATTCTAAGCTTGGTGTGTGGGAGCAAGATGTGGAGTTTGAATCTATCCCCTTTTCCTATTTCCATTGCAAAAAGGTGGGGCACTGGGCAAAGAAGTGTTCGTTGAATTCGGTGCCTACTCCTAAAAGGAACCCGAGTCAGCCCAAGGATTTGACAATCTAGAAGGAAGTTGGTCAACATGGCAATGTTGGCCCTGTTAAAGGCCTTGAGGAACCGGTTGAGGGTGGTGTGGTTTCTGAGGACCTTTCTAATTTAGTCGAGGAAGTTCCCGTGGAGGAGGAAAGAGGGAAGGATGATTGTTTGACTGAATTTTTTTTGGCTTTGTTGGCGAATAGTGTTGGCGATTCTTTGGCTTTGGTGGTTGTTGAGTCGAAAAAGGTGACTCCTCTAAAGATGCTAATTGAGGAGCTTTTGCTCTCTTCTAAGGATGATGTTTCAGTTTCACCCTTTCTAGAGGAGGAGGACAAGAGAGAGGTTGCTCCCTTTGTTGAACCTCTGGTGGAATCAATAGCTGAGAAATTAGTGCTCACCTCTTTTGTCATGCTTTTTTCTGATGAGGCTGCCCAGAATGAGGAGCCCTGGACTACTATTCTTTTAGCTAATTCTAAGAGCAAGAAGAATACTATTCCTTCTAGTTTGGGGATGACTACTCGAAACTATTTAAAGTTGGATTGTGGTTCGGAACCAAGGGGCGGAGGGAGGCCCTCTGTGTAGAAGATCGGGGAGAGGGTTAGCAAGTGTGATATTGTTGATGGTTCACAAATTCCTCTACTTGAGATGGGCCTAAATGGTCCCTTGCAGAATCTTTTATGTAGATTCTTTCATGGAATATTAGAGGATTGAATAATCCTCATAAACAGGATCTTCTGGCCAATATGGTTAGAGATCATAGGCCTGATATTATTTTGATTAGAGAAACTAAGATGAGTGTTGCGAAAGTGATGAAGATTAAGAACCGGTTTTTTAAAGATTGTGGTTGCCAAGTTGTTGACTCGAATGGGGCCTTTGGTGGTGTGGCCTCCTTTTGGAACCCTAAAGTGGTGTCTGGTTCTGAGTTGTTTGCTTTTGATAATCATGTGGCTACCTCATTTGTGTGTTTGAAGGACAAGTTTTCCTGGGTGTTGTCTAATATTTATTCTCCCAATAATAAAATCTCTCGTAATCGTTTTTGGGATAGTTTGAATTATTTTAAGGCTCGGTTCTCTTTACACAATTGGCAAGTGATGGGGGACTTTAATACCCCACTGAATGAGGCTGATAAAAAAGGGGGTGCTCAGATTGATGATGAAAGCAGACTTGACCTTATGAATTTCATTAATGATAATATTTTTCTTGACTTGGATTTGGGGGATGTTGCTTATACTTGGTCTAATAGGCATGTTGGGGATGCTCTTATTCAAGTTAAATTGGATAGGGCGCTAATATCTCTAAACTGGTTGCATTCGTATGTGTGTTCCTTGTCGGCTCTTGTGAGGGTTGGCTCAGATCATTTCTCTATTTCTTTGATTGTTGTAACCTTTTGGCTATAAAAAGGCTTTCCATTTCAGATTTGAGAAGATGTGGATTGACCATCTTGATCTACGTCTTAAAATTGATCAGTGGTGGAATATTAAGGTTGATGGTTCAACCATGTTTAAAGTTGCTAAGAAATCGGCTTCGGTTAAGCATAATTTGATTCAATGGAATAGCGATTCTTTTGGAAACACTTTTGAGGAGAAGTCAGTTGTGAAGTCTAAATTGGAAACTGTGCAACAAAATCTATAGGCTTCTGGTTTTGATTATGTGTTACTTCAAAAGGAGAGTATGTTGTTGTCTAGATTACACAATATTGTGGCTAGAGAGGAGGAATTTTGAAAGCAGAGATCGCGTGCTATTTGGCTTCGTAGTGGTGATAAAACACTCAATTTTTCCATCTCACAACCCTAAAACACAGGTCGTCTAATAGAATTTCTAAAGTGGTGGTGGATAATGTTTCTCTTGAGGATGATGGTGAGATTAGGTCGGTGGCTCAATCTTTCTTTGAGTCTCTCCTTTCTGAGGAAGGCTCGTTGGATCTTGTCTGTCAACAAGGTTTTCTTAATGTTATTCCTAGTTTGATTTCGGAGGAGGAGAATGGTTTTTTGTCTGTTATTCCCTTGGAGGATGAAATAAGAATGGTTGTGTTTTCTTTTGAAGGAAATAAATCCCTAAGGCTAGATGGTTTTCCTTTCTTGTTCTTTCATAATTTTTGGGACATTATCTCTAAGGATGTTATCAATGCTTCTAAGGATTTTTTTGGGAGTAGACAGTTGTTGAAGGAGCTGAATTCCACTTTTATTGTTCTAATTCCTAAGAAGTCGGGGGCTGATAAATTTGGTTATTTTAGGCCTATTAGTCTGTGTAACTCCATTTATAATATTTTTTCAAAGGTTCTTGCTTCTAGATTGCAAAGGGTTTTATCTAAGATTATCTCTCCTCAACAAAATGGGTTCATGCTAGGGCGGAAGATTCTGGATTCTATTATCACGGTGCATGAGAACATTCATTCCCTCAAAGTCAATAAGAAGCCTGGTCTTATTTTGAAGCTTGACTTGGTTAAGGCTTATGATCATGTGAACTGCAATTTCCTTTGCAGTATTCTCAAGGCTTTTGGGTTCTCGGATTGTGTGCTTCAATTGGTGTGGCAGTTGATTTCTTCCCCTTCATTTGTGGTACTTATTAATGGTTCTCCATCGGCTTTCTTTAAGAGCTCTCGTAGTTTGCACCAAGGGGACCCTATTTCCCCCTTTTTTTTATCATTATGGTGGAATCTCTAGGGTGGTTTTTTTCTCTAGGCTGTGGCTAATGGGGCCTTCAAAGGCCTTTTTCCCTCTTCTCGTCAAATTTGTTGCTCTCGTCAGTAGTTTGTTGATAATACTCTTATTCTTGCGAAGGTGTCTATGGCTGCAGAAAAATCCATCTGTCTTATTCTTCATAATTACGAGGCTACGTCGGGTCAAAAGGTCAGTTTGCCTAAAAGTATTGTTTTTTTTCTTAATACTCCATAGCATCGTCAATTGAGGATTGTTGGGATTCTTGGTTATGGTATTGGTAAACTTCCTTCTTATTTGAGGCTTCCTTTATGTTCTAATGGTGTCCCTGACTCCTTTTGGAATGACATCATTGATAAGTTCAATTCGAAACTTGCTAGTTGGAAGGGAGCCTTCTAAGTCAAGCTGGTAAAATTCAGTTAATTAAGTCTACTCTTCAAAACTTGTCGATTTATGCTTTGAGCTTGTTCCAGATTCCTTGAAGATTTTGGGAAAAATTTGAGGGAATTCAGAAGAGATTCTTATGGTCTGGTGTGGAGGAGAAAAAGAGGCTTCATTTGTTGTCTTGGGAAGAAATTTGTAGATTGAAATCTCAAGGTGGGTTAGGACTGCAGAAGCTGAAGGAATTTAATTTTGCTCTTATGGCTAAACAGTTTTGGAATCTCCTTGTGAGTGACAAAGAATGGGTGCCTATTTTTGAGTCTAAGTACTTGAGGGGTGTGGATAAGGTTAGAGATTTTTTCAAGGAGAACTTTGTTCCTTCACAAGGGTCGCTCCTTTGGAACTATATGTGTCGGGTTTGATCCTTTGTGGCTAATGGTTTGAGATGGTGTTTGGGTAATGGTAGAAGGATTCTTATTTGGGATGATTGGTGGATTGGGCATGGACCTTTGAAGGATGAACCTTGGGCGGCCCCTTTCAAGGCTTTTTGCGTTAGGGAATGGGGTGTTTATGTTGTCGATTATATTAGGCAGGGCAAGTGGATTAATCTTGATTTGGTGAATAGGGATCTGAAGCCCCTTGTGGAGTTCCTATCCTTGATTCATATTCCTTCGATTGCTCGTGAGGACTCTGTTATTTGGCATCTAACTGCTAACAAAGTTTTCGCTTTTTTTCTTTTCCGCACTTGGTTGGTTGGTCCTCTACCCTTCTGGGGCTAGGTGTGGAACAAGAATTTGTTGCCCAAAGTTGGTATTTTATTTTGGCTGATGTGTCAGGACAAGATTCTTACATTGAATAATCTAGTGAAGAGGGGTATGGCTTTGTCGAATAGGTGCTTTTTATGTAAAACCAATTTTGAGGATTGTCTCCATTTGTTGACTAGTTGTAGTTTTACTTGGGGAGTTTGTTCACATATTTTTAATATGTGGGACTTGGCTTGGGTGTTTCCAGCTTCTTTCTATTAATTATGTTCTCAATGGGTTTCTCCTTCCTCTAACCCGACACTCTCTTTGTTGTGGTATCTTATTCTGCCACATGTTTCTTGGGGTATTTGGAAGGAACACAAAAATAGGGTTTTCCATTAGCAAGAACTGTCACCTTCCAAATTGGCTTTCAAATTTTAGGATGCCATCAGGGAAAATTTTATGTCTAAATTTTCATTGATTCTGACCCATAATTTGAAAGTGTTGATGTCCCCCTTTGATTATCTTGTGGGGAAAAGATGGAATCTCCCTTGTCACCTCTCGAATCTTGTGAAAAAGTTGAAAGATCCTAGGGAGGGGGTTAGATGGAAGGCTTCTATAGTAGGGTGGTGCAAAGTCAATTTTGATGGAGCATCTAAAGGAAATCCGGGGCCAACTGGTTGTGGGGGAGTGTTACGTGATGAAAATGGTAAGTTTGTCTCTTCTATGGAACTCCCCTTGGGAATCTAGACAAACCATTTTGTGGAGGCTGCAACAGTTTATCATGGCCTTGTTTTAGCTAGGTCACAAGGGGTTTCTAAGATTTGGCTAGAGGGGGACTCTCTTAATGTGATAAATTGTCTTCTAATGAAGTGGCCCCCTTCGTGGTCTATTTCCTATTTTATTAATGATTTTATCGCCATTATTAACTCTTTTGAGGAGATAAAAATCACACATGTTTTTCATGAAGCTAATATGTTGGTTGATGGTGTTGCCAATGTGGGAGTGTTGGAGAAGTTTGAGTGGGATTCTTTTGAATTGCTACCTATTAATTTGAAGTGTATTTCTATTAATGACCAGATGGCTTGTTTATAGGGGTGGTGTCCTCAGGGAAAGGTTTTTCATCATGATCTTGAGTTGGTTTTGGAACTTCGAACCTTTTCCCTATTTAATAAATTAATTTTTCCTTGGTTTCCATAGAAGGATAGACTGGCAGTTCTGGCAAGGAATTACTTGGAATGATAAGCCTACACATATTGTGGGTGTTTGTTGTATCATTTTGAATGGTGCCTTGTTATTCTTTCTATTACATTTCTTCTAGGTTTTGTTGTGTTTTGGGTTGTTGCTTGTTACCATGGGTGGCGACTGTTGTAGAATTGAGCCAAGTTCTTGTGAAGAGTTTCAGAAGAATGCTACTATGTGGAAGCAGTTAGAATTGGGGGGATTTCACAATTTATGTAGAGAATTCAAGGCCCAAACCCTAACGCCACTAATTTCTTTGTGAAAGGTTGGAATGTGAGGTCTCTGCGATACAAGGGTGTTGAGGTTCATATTGATGAGGATTCCATTATGGAGGTAACTGGTCTTTCGGTTACTGGGAGGAAGTTTTTTAAAGACAGGGGTGTGGCAAAGAAGGCTTTTGCAAACTTTTTCAAACATGATGAGAGGAATCAACTTGGGGAAATTGGAAGTGGCGGTTATGCTAGGAAGTTCCTAAAGCCATTTTGGAGGGACCTCGTGAAGGCCATTATGTACTACTTCACCCTTGAAGGTAGATTCTCTATGGTTTACGCTTATCATTTTGTGCTTTTGAACCATTTTAGGCATAAGGTTTCTATCTCCTTTCCTTTTTATCTATTAATCTCTATGGAGAAGAGTATTTCAGACCATAGGAAGAACCCTAAGAAGACGTTTCTTCATGAAGGGCTTATGAGTTTGCTATTTTCTCATGTCAAGTCAAATTGATGTCGCTTTCCCCTAAAAATCCTGGTAAGAAGGGGGTTAAAAATGATGGTTATGATACTAGGGACTCTACCTGTGAATGGGTTGGTAGTTTTGAGGAGGAAGAGTCTGAATATGAGGATATATCTCTTGATGAAGAAGGATCTAAGGAAGGGGAAGATGATTCAGAAGAGTGAGGTAATGGTTATGAGACTGGTGTAGAGTTACGGGAGACTTTGGCTAATTCTGTCAGAAATTCTTCAAATGGGAAAACCAAAGGCTTGAAGAAAGTCAAAGCTTTGGCCAAAAGGAAGCTTGTGATAGGTGATGAAGCAAAAGCCCCTGGTCCGAATGTGAATCTTGTGTTTCCTTCAAGTAATGATGGTTTGAAGGGATGTCCTCCTAAGGGTGAAGTGGCTTCTTCAAATGTTGATTGTGTTCAAAATGCCTTTTTGGAGAACCCTATTCCTAGTAAGTCTGGTTGACTAGAGAACTCCCCTGTGTTAGGGCTTAAGGTTTTTGAAAATGTGGGTGATCAGTTGAATGATCTTTCTATTTTGGGTAATTCTATGATGGAGAATAAGCCAATTAATACTAGTCCTATTGAAATGCAAGGGATTGAAGTGGTTAATTGTTCTCAGGTTGTTTCTTCGACTAAGAGGGAAGTGAAGAAGGAGAGTCTAGAAGTGTTAGCTGATTTGGCTAACTTTCCAAACAAGGAGAGGATCAAGGTGGACATTATGGAGGTTGAGGATTCCCCCACCAAAGAAGGGGATAACCACAATAGGGGTTGTGTTGATTCCCCTAATGACTTGGAGCATAATGATTAGCCTCCAATTAACTGGAATGAAATTGATATGAACATGTTTTGTAGGATGGTTGAAGATGGGACAAGAAACCTACTTTCTTTGGTTAAGTGGTTATTTACTGAGGTAAAGGAGCTCAATCTTTAGATGAAAAATTGGCAGCATGTTTGTGTTGCTATTCTTAGGAGCGACCAAAAGGAGTGTGAAATAAAAGGAAAAGTGAAATCAATGCATGTTAAGCTTGATAAGCTTTTGATGGATGTTGGTCATTTGGGGGCTACACAAGAGGAAAGGGCTTCCTCGTTGGAAGGTATTATTAATAAAATGTTGGAACACAGAGTTACAAGCCTGGAGGATAAAATTGGAAAGATGTTAGAGGACTTAAAAATAGTGGTCAATATTAGTAATAATTCTTTGAAGACCATTGCGATGGGTCTTTCTATTTTGAATGAAAAAGCATTCAATTAGATGGGTAAACCTATTGACATGAGTGATATGGAAAATATGATTGAAGAGGTTAGTGGCTCTTATTTGGTGGATAAAGCGGAGGCTTCTACTCCTGCGATAGATAAAGACTTGCAGGCTAGTATGTGCCTTACGATGAGAAGTAAGACAAAAAATAGGGTTGTTGCGGCTATTGAAGAGCTGAAGGATTGTATTAGTATGCATGAGGAGGTCATTAAGGAGAACATGGCCTCAACTAATTTCTTAGATGAGTTATTGAAGCTCATGATTCCTTTTTTGGTTCAACAGGTTTGCTCATGTTTTTTACTGTTGGGTTTGCTAACGGGTTGCTATTGTTACATCTTTTGTTAGCTTTTTGGTTTTTTGGGCTGCTGGGTTTAGTGTTTAATTTATTTTGTAGCTTTTTTTCTTTGTAAATGATTTCATGGTCCCTTCAAAACTTTATTTTCCTTATCAAAAA
>VDFB02280329.1:0-18339 GCA_007258455.2 Sequoia sempervirens | reverse complement strand
CTAACTAGTCGAAAATGAAATTTAAATAGTAAATAACCTGAATTGAAATGAAATATGGAGGTTGAATCATGCACACATAAAGAGCAATACAAAGAAATCACCAATTTTCATTGCTTTCTTATATATATTGCTACAGAATGTCTTTTACAACAACTCATCTCCCTTTACAAATGAGGGGGAAGCCCCTATTTATAACTTTCCAAAACCCAAATAAATCACCAAGATTGATTTACAATGAATGGCCCAGATTTATTACAACTTAGGGTTTTCACATCACCCAATACAAGTACAATATTTTGCAATCCAAAATTGGCTACTATTTGTCTTTTCCCTATTTTGTCCTATAGCCAATTTTTTCTTGTAGCTTATTTTGTCTTTTAGCTACTTTAAGAATTTTTCCTCTATTATAGCATTTCCAACCTCTTTTTGCACTAAAGCATAGTGGAAAAATTTCCCTATGATAGCCAAGAGCTTAGCCTGCTCTAGGAATATGGACTTGTTGATATTGTAATTGATCATTCTGAATTCTTCCGCCAGCTCTTCATACAGGCCTACATACTAATTACCTTTCTGAATGATTTGCTTTGAGCAAGTGAAGGCTCATGAAGAAAATTCCATGAGCTCCCAGATAGAGTATCTTTGGTTCCTTGCTCAATTTTCTTCTAGAATTCATGCGTTATTGAATCACAGTCCAAGTCTTGAGCCGATATTTTAGTTCCCGCTAATAATTCCTAGGTCTCATTGCATTCAACTAGACCTTCAAGAATCAAAGCAAAAACGACATCCATCTCAACCATTGACTTCTCCAACACCCCTTTTAGAAATTCAAAATTAAATAACTAGGCCTCAAGTAGCTAGTGATCCTCTTTTGGTAAAGCCAATTCCTACTCCCAAATCATTGTAGATAGCTTGAAAGTGCATTTTAGTTTTGGGCAAGTAATATTTTAAGGATCGGGAAAATATTTACATGTATCCACCACCTTCTCAATTTCATTTTTCAAACACAAGAAATGGTTGTACATTTTCACCTTGTATCAAATAGCCTTACTGCCTTGGTCGATCACTTTCTTGAGCAAATTTGAGGTGGACTTGGTCCAAGTTCTCATTTTCTCCATTTTTTTGATTTCTTCTTTTGATAGTATTGTAGGTGCAGGAAACTCCATTGGGGCTTCTTCTCCAAAGGTGGCCCATTGTTGTATAAAAGCGGTCAATTTTGCCACCTGCACTTTCAATTCTTCTTTTGTAGCCTAATATTTATCTAGTTGTTTGTAGGATGCTAGTGACAGACCCTTGGAATTCATCTATATTTTGGGGTTTGGAAGTAGTGCCTAGATTGATGGTTGTTATCTAGAGGTTTTTGGCCTAGATTGTCCTTGCATCCTTATCCACTTTTGGGGTCACCACTTGGAGCATGCGATATATCGATGCATTGGTTGTGATATGGGATCTAATCTTGGGCTTCTTCTTCTCCAGTGTCTTGACTTGTGCTCGAGCCAATATGGCCTCCAAGAGAGCCTTAGGATCTAGAAGTACTAGGGATTTGCTCTTTAGTTGTTGCTCCAAACATGAGGGGATCTTTGTTTGTTGATCAAGGGATGTAGTGTTCAATTCATTTTATGTATCATCTTGATCTTTTTGAAGCTCTTCCTCCCCATTCCTAGGACCGTCTTCAATGTTCTCTTCTTCTTTATTCTTTCCTCTTCCATTATGGCCTTCCCTTTTTCAAGATAGATCTATGTTATTTGGGTATATTCTACAGTTCTCTACTCAATACCCTCTTCTCGTGTTGGCACCCTATCCACATTAGGCTCAATCTCATCTTCTTGCATGAGATCAACCTTCTCTTCACCAATAGTTTCCTTTCCTTTATCTTATTTTTCTTCTTCATGCATTTATTCATCTTGGGGGCCCTCATCTTGCCTGGATTCTAGGAGTTTATCATCTTTCCCCACATTTTCTTCCTACATGATATTAATCTATGGGTCATTTCTTTCCTCCTCAAATTGGTGCTCCTCTAGACTTTCCTATTTGTCATCATGCTCCTTATGTTATTCATCTTTAGGCTCATGGTCAGAGGTCTCCACACCATAGTATTTTTCAAACCTACTCATGTATCCATACTTGGTTGTTTGTTTCCCCTCCTCATCTGAAGTGACCTCATCCAAGTCAACAATTCTTAGACCATGATCAACATGCTCGTGGTAGTCATCGCGGTCTTAGTCTTCAGGATCCTTAGTGATATCAACTATTTTATTTGAGCTGCTCCCCACTTATTCTCTCCATCTCCTTGCATATTTGTATTATAGCTTCCATTTTGGGTGGCTCGGTAAGAGGTAGAGGGATAGGTAGTGAAGTGGAAAGTTGAGCCATAAAGAACTTAGCCTTAGGAGTCAAGATAATTTTTGAAAATTGGGGAGGCATGATGTTATGTAGATAAGAAACAAAGATTTTGGGTAGTGTAATAGGCATTGTATGGATAATAGGCACATAAGGCAATAAGGTGGAAAGTGTAGGTAGTGGAGGTAGGAGCAAGAAAGATGATAAAGGAGAGGAGGTTGATGATGAGGATTCAACCATAACCATAGGAGCAGTCAGGGAAGCAAAGGTGAGGATGATGGAGATTTCCACAGTAGGTAGAGATGACACGGGTAGCGAAAGTGGAGTGGAAGGCGATGGTACAATGATAGCAAATGAGAGTGTGAAGGTGGTAGGTGGAGGTGATTGTGGTCTCTCCTCTTCCTCCAAGAGTGAGGATTCCTCCTAGATGGTAGGCATGTCAGGAACAAAGGTCACTATATTTTTAGATTTCTTAGGGGGCATCTACCCCTCAACCACCTTTCTAGTGTACACTTTTTGCTTGGGTTGCCACTATGGTGCATCCTTTCTTTTCTTTGATTGTGTGACTAGAAGAGACTTAGGACCTTCACCTGAAGAACCCACACTGATGCCACTTTCAATATCACTTTCAATGTCATCTTCTAGTTCTCCATATGTCATCTCAATGCCCTATTTTTGCAATTGAGCCACCGAGCCATCTAAGCATTTCTTGGTATGTTTTTCTCCTAGGTGTGTGATTGTATTCAAATTTGTAATCTTTGGCTCTATCCAATCACTTGTAATGAAAATTTAGCAACAACATTGTATCCTTCATCTAGAGTGGTATCATCCTTGACTAATTGGTTGGGAACCGAAAATAAATCAATAGATTTCATAAAATTTATTGTCATTCTCATGTAGCGCCTTCTCCGAATCTCATGGTAATCATCACAATTGGTGCAAAAGTATTCAACATGGGGCCTATGGGCGTGTTTCCTTCCAACTTGCTTCTTCAATTTTCCTAGAGGGTTCAAGCCTCCTCGCTCTATATGAAATTCAATATTGTACTCTATGATTTCCTTTTGACTATTCTTCACAAGGGGCAAGGGGCACATATACATTCCTTGACCAAAAATGATGGGGTATAGGACCCCAACACAATGTTTCTCATGCAACAAATAATGAGAAGTTTGTGACTGTCGAGTTAATTCCAACAAAATCATTTTATCACTAGGATACCTTGGCAGAAAATATGGGAACCTCGGGAATCCCTTAGCCCTTATGTAGGTGAACTTGGGGAACTGAATAAACCAATACCCAAAATTATTGACCAATGCCTTTGCATTGTTGGAAATTCATTTTTCGTAATCATTTGACAGTGTTCGAACAACATGCATGATGAAAGAATCATTTACCCACTCGTAATCTTTCTTGTAATTCCTATATTGCAACTGTGGGTAACAATCATAGACGGTGTTTTTCCCTTTCTTCATTCCAAGTTGGCCAACATAATTTAGCCCCTTATAGAGAAAGTTAATTGACAAAAGGTACACATATGAGTTCTTTAGTCTTCTTCACCACAACAAACTAATTGTGGAGGTTTTCATTTATTATCTTGGCCCATTGGAACTTTGTTTCACCCCTAAGGATCTCCTCTACAAAATGCCACATCCATTCTTCAAAGAGTGAGGAAGTAGGGAGTCCCATCACTCTGCTCAAGAGCATCACAAGCTCGTTGAATTCTTTCATGAAGTCACTCTAATAAATCTTTTGAGGCACTTTATTTTCACTGCCCCTCTTCTTGATTAGCCATGTTTATTTTATGGTTCTTTATAGTCAGTGGGGTTGGATTTCCACACATTTAGAGCATATTCTTTCTTAGTCTCTTCTATTTTTTCAAACAAAGGGATCCCAAATGTCTTCCTGATTGACATAAGAGTCAAGTTAGCCAATACCCTCTCGTTTATAATGATTATTCTCCTTTTTTGTGGGAGGTAACATTATTTGCATCCAAAGATTAACTCTGGGTTGACCAAAGCTAGTGGGAAGCCTACTGCCTTTTTGATCCTACTCTTCAATTTCCATGCTTCTTTGGTTTTTGGGCTGACCAAGACCTGATGTCTCAATTCATCTATGTGTATGTGGCCCAAGCCTATGTCTGATACCTTGTCCCATTAAGAGATGATATTTGAGGCACATTTGACTCTGTGGCATATTTCATTTTGGCCTTTTCCTTTTCCCCTTTGGTGGTCTTTGTGCTCTTCTTGGCCTTGCTAGTCTTCTCAGCTGGTTCCATAAATCCCACTCAAAATATGTGTAGTAAATACCTCGATAAATTAGAAAAGGGGTGGAATGCTGGTTAGATAATGCTATTTTTTTTTAAATGCATCCACTTACCTCAGAGGGATCATTGTATTCATTAAATTCTATCATTTTGTGATCATTTATAAGTTTTGTGACTTTACGGGCTAGGTGGTGCAGGTTTCCACTTTGTGGATGTTATTGACGTTAATGTTGTTAAGAATAGCTTGGAATGCATGACAACCTACAAACAACATCTCGTGAGGATATTTCTGCATTAAAAAAAACCAAGTTATTTCTATGTAAGTTCATTAAAAGTAATGTGTGAAATGTAGATTAAAGTGCTCAAGATCAATTGGCTTAGTCAAATTTGTCTCCTAGGCTTGTACAGGAAACTTGATGCAGAAGGTGCCACTTGAAAAGCTGTTGGAATTTTTCCATTAGGAATGACTCATGGATTTCAGTGTTTTGTAGATGTTTTCCCGCAACTCAATACCTGCAATGGTTTTATACTTGGCCAATTTCGACCTAGGATATTTTGGCATGTGAAAAATAGTATGGGAGTCATTTTAATTCATTGTGCTTTTGGAGATTTTTTCGTTTATAAGGTGTAGAGAGATGGCATGTGGATGCCACTAGTGTAGGATCCATTTGATATTAAGCAGTTGATCAACAACATTAGGCTCATGGAGACCTACAAGCGACATCCCACATGGGATAACTCACAAGCTCTTTAGACTCCAATGTTCTATGCTTGATTCATTGTTCAGGTGATGCAGAAAAGGAAGATGTGGAAGCCATCTACTTAGGAGCTGTTAAGATAGGCACTACTAGGAAATGGCTTGAGACAAATGACACCCCACAAATAGATTTTTGCATGAGGCAACCCACATCAAGTTTTTGACTTAGATTTTTTACTTCATATTCAAGAGGGTCAACATATTGATGTCAATGTTTATGTCATGAAGGTTTATCTTTAAGCATGTGTCGAGAAGATGAGGGTGGAAGTTGTCAGATAGAATTTCATCATGCTTTCACCATTAATAATATCTTGTACCAAATAGACTTTTTCTTGTGGCATCTCGCAGCGAAGAACCCGCAACAGGTTAACGACTTATTCGTCTTGGGGCTTTATCTTTGACTTGCAGAAATCAACGATGTAGGGGTCATTTATCAGAATGAAATCAATATTTTGATCTAAATACGACTTGGTTTAAATATCCCCCCTACTAGTGGCATATCATGGGAAAGAATCCACAAAGAGTTTCTAGACTTAGTCACATTGGTGTGTTTGATGCTCGTGGAAAATAACAACTTGGAAGTTGTTAAGGCTTTTCTAAGGGAAATGACTTTAGGATAGTGATGTCCCGCAGAAATCCTTCTACAGAAGAGAACCCACATCTATTTGAACTTTAGGCATTTTCAAATTTTAATAGCTTTAATGATCCCAAGGTCTACTTGTTGGAACGGGGAAAGCAGAGGTTGCTACCACTCATTTCGTTTAGGAAATGATGATTGAAAGATGGCCCCCCAATTTTGAAATCCCAAAAATGGTTTGTGTGCAAATTAGAAATTTTAGGAGATTCAGGGTTTGCTATTGGCTGGTAAACTAGGGTTTCCAAATTTTGAGTGCAACAACGCCTATTTAGTCACAAATCTCATTAGAATGCAATCACAGTACCGTAGAATTCAGTTTGATTAGGCTTGATTAAAACCACCATGAACTTTATGAACCTCATGATCCCTACTGTTAATCATCTAAACAACCCCTGGTGGATTTAAAAAACAACATAGAGGTGAAAGGGAGTAAGGCCCCTACCTGCTACTGCACAAATAGAGGAGGACATTGGTGCTTTGATCGTTGAGCTCACTCATGGAGGCAATAGCTTTATTAACCCTTCAAATTTTGGATGCACGAGGTAAAAATGACAGGTTAGAACCCTCCTATTGATAAACCTAACCACCATTAATGCAAGCATTTAATGCAGATTTTTTAAAGACACACGTGAGTATAGAATGCAAAAAAATGAAGAGTGGGAGCTGTGGGTTGGGAGGTCATGTAGAGAAATGAGGGGCAGATGTCGTAGAGAATGATGTCGCGAGGATGAAAGTTTGAAGGGAGAGACCCATAGAGAAATTCTCATGGATGACAAAAGGAGGCATGACTTCCACCAGGCAGAAACCTACAAAGATCTTTTTGCAAACTCCCTAGACTTTATAAAATTTTGGTAGATGGTTAGGCATGGTGGGATTTTTCAATTTTAAGGAACTCTAATCAATTGGGCCCAAAAACAGGAGTGCAAAAGTGGAGAAAATGCGAACTGACTTGACAAGAGGCAAGAATGAAAAGAGGGGGTCCCCGGTCCAAGTGGGGCATGTGTGCAGAAGGAAAACCACCACCCTTGCCAAAAGGGTTAGATGGAGGTGGCTCCCCACTCTCAACAAAGGGTGAGATGGAGGAAACTCCCCACCGCCCAACATTGGGTCATTCTGGTTAGATGCCACTATCCATCTCCCATCCCCGACATCGAGCCCTCCTACCCAAGACAAAGGAAAGTGCCCTCTGACCCTAGAAAGGGGAAAGGACCATCCCATTGAAAGGGGAAAGGGCCCTCCCACCCAAGAAATGGTTTATGGTTTAGGGTTGAGGGTTGAGGTTTTATGGTTTAAGGTTCATGGATCATGGTTTAGGGTTTAGGGTTCAAGGTTCAAGGTTTAGGGTTCAGGATTCAGGGTTCAAGGATCAAGGTTTAGGGTTTAGGGTTTAGGGGGGTTCATGGTTCAGGGTTTAGGGTTCAAGGTTTAGGGTTTAGGTTTTAGGGTTTGGGGTTAAGGGTTCAGGGTTCAAGGTTTAGGGTTGAGGGTTTAGGGTTCAAGGTTCATGGTTTATGGTTTAAGGTTTAAAGTTAAGGTTTCAGGGTTTAGTGTTTAGGGTTTAGGGTTTAGGGTTTAGGTTTTAGGGTTTAGGGTTCAGGGTTCAAGTTTGAGGGTTTAGGTTTTAGGGTTTAGGGTTCATGGCTAAGTATTTAGGGTTTAGGGTTCAATGTTCAAGGTTTAGGGTTTGGGGATTAAGGCTTACGGTTTAGGGTTCAAGGTTCAGGGTTCAAGGTTTAGAGTTTAGAGTTTAGGGTTAATGGTTTAGGGTTCAAGGTTCAGGGTTTAGGGTTCAAAGTTTAGGGTTTAGGGTACAGGGTTCAGGGTTCATGGTTTGGGGTTTAGGGTTCAGGGTTTAAGGTTCAAGATTCATGGTTTGGGGTTTATGGTTTATGGTTTAGGGTTTAGGGTTTAAGGTTCAAGGTTCAAGGTTTGGAGTTTAGGGTTCATGGTTTAGGGTAAAGGGTTTAAGGTTTAGGGTTCATGGTTCAAGGTTTAGGGTTTAGGGTTCAAGGTTTAGGATTTAGGGTTTAGGGTTCAGGGTTTAGTATTTATAGTTCAAGGTTCATGGTTCAGGGTTTAGCATTTATAGTTCAAGGTTCAAGGTTTAGGGTTATAGGGTTTAGGCTTCACTTAATAATTTTCAAGTAATTTACTATTTTTAGCTTTTGGTTGAGCTTGTTTAGGGCGGAGTCTATAGTGTAAGTAGTTAGGGGGAGATTTTAGGATTAGAGAGTTTGTCATGGAAGTAAATAAGGATCAAATAATATTATGAGCTCAAAGGAAACTAAAAAAAAGAGGATCTTGTTATTAACAAGTCAATATTCTACCAACTTTTCAATGTTATAGCTATCTATAATTTTCTAATTTTTTAAACAATATATGGACTACTAATTGTGCATCGCTTATTGAGTGGTGTATATATATGGACTACTAATTGTGCATCGCTTATTGTTAAAAATGTTTTGATTCTCAAGGGTGCTAAACAAAGAGACTAACTTGTAGGTTCCAAAATTTTGAATCGCATCATTAAGAAAACTTGATGAGCTTATTATCTTTTAACAATGTCTTTAAACCCCCATTTCATAATATTTTACCATGGAGAAGTTGAACTAGATTCAAAGGATTAGTATTATTAGATCAAGATTATCAAAATTAAATACACCAAAAGTATATGGTGTTTAAAATATTTTTTGCCTCTTAGTGACACTTTAAACAAAATTTCAAATTATGAAGGAAATTTTTGGATGTTGCTGATATGTGGTTGTCATTGATTTCAACACTATTGGAATTAATGTCTTTAAGGCTGTATATGTTGAGGATATTGAGAAAATTGTAATAAAATAAGTTGCAGGTTGTCGGTAGTGCAATGAAGTTTAGTTTGATGGCTAGCTCAGTATGTTGTTGATAAGTGGTTGTGGATTAAAGGGTTTATTTTAAAGTATATCTAGTTTATCCACATTATGTTTCAGAGATCCGCATGAAGATTTGATCGAGTTATGAGTATCTGTGTTCTAACAATTATTTTGTTGCTTCAGTTGGTGTTCTTGAAAGAAGATAATGTCATTCTAGTAAGTTGATTTGTTGTGGATGCTTCTGTGGTGATTCATGATGCTTGTGGATGTTTCTAGATTGTGCTCTATCTATGTTGTATGTACACATTGATCGTTGTGCTCGCGATTGGTGATTTTCTTCTTTGTGTTTATGTTTTTCATGATCTTGGCCGACATGGTGATTGTTACGTGTTGTGGATCTTCGAGGAATAATTTTTGAAGGTGTTTCATGTTTGAAGATGTTGTTTTGGGTTCTTACTATGTTGTGGCTGACATTGGTTGGTGCGCATTGAATATTGTTTATGGATTAAGCCAAAAACTTGTACATGTTTTATATTTTGTTAAAGTAGACATGTAGATGATGTTATCCTAGTTGCAAATACATATGAGCAATTGTTTTTACCATTTGAAGGCATGTGTGTGAGTGGTGTGCAAGATGTACGAGTCTTGTATGTGAATAATGTTCTAATCTTTTGAAGGCAGAAGTAAAGTGTGAAGAAGAGTGAGAAGAGTTTATGTGCTTAACTGGAACTATAATCAAGCATTAGCAAATGCTATTTTCTTAGTTCAAAATCTTGTGGATGTAATCTGAATTTTTCTATAAGATAGTGTTTCTTCCTTTGGGAAGTAAGCCTTTTTGTATTTGAGTAGTGAGCTCTAGGCAGTGTGCCTGAATGCATGTGCATTCCCATTTACAATTCTTTTATACTTTTAATAGAGTATAATCTTGCCGACTAACCTCCACCATGGTTTTTCTCCTAACAGGGTTTCCATGTAAAAAAATCTTGGTTTTATGTGTGTTTCTGATGTGGTGATGGTTTATTCTTTCATGTTTATATATCAGATCTGAGAATAAGTTTAATAAGTTTAATTTATATGACAATTGATTCACCCCCCACTAGTTGTCTACCCTTGTGTTGCCAACAAATTATTATTATTAAAATAATTAAAATATATTTTAATTCACCTTTGCAATCATATTTTTCTTTAATTTACAAATTTCACCATGCATGTAATATGAACTACCTTAAATTTCTAAAACATTGTTTATTTCAAATGAAAATATTTACACATAAGCTTCTCTTAGCTTCAAGAATATTTCTTCAAATATTTTCTACTAACAAAGCCAACCATGTGAAGGTAGAAACTTACATGTCCTCTCCTAATTGACCTAAGACAACCACAAGAAAACACAACACCACACAAAACAACACAACACCACAAAACAATAGAACATCATACAAAATAACACAACACATACATTTTATTTTATTTATTAAAAATATTTATATAGCTTTAAATGTGAAACTTAAATATGATTATTTTAGTCATTTGCAATGATGTTAATATGTGAGAAGATAAATATTTATTATTGAATTTTAATCACAATCTTTATTTATTTTTATGTTTTAACATTTTTTTATTAATTATAGATATTAAAATATCAATATTCCACAAATGAACCATAATCCAATATTTTAAGAATAAGAGGAATGTTTGTGTTATTTAAATCTTTGAGAATATTTTTGGAGTTACATAAATCCTTCAGCACATCCCATACACTTCTTCTAATGGATCCCCAACATTTTTATAGAAACACAGGGAGATCATCCAAACTGGGGGATTTGTTTGGATGTAATTGGAAATTCACTATTTTTACTGCTAAATTAGTTTCTAAAGCCATCAAAATCTCATTATCTTATTCCTTTATTAAGTAAGGAATGTTCTATGGCACCACTACCTACCACCATATTTTAAAAAAATGAATTCAAGATGTCCATATCTTCAAAATTTGTTAGATGATGGATATCTATTGAAGAAATGTTGTTTAATTCTATTTTGGCTTCTACTAACATTTGAAGCATCGTAGAATTTTTTGTGTTTAAATCTCCTTCAGCTAACCAAGTTCTCTAGATTTGGATTTCCATTTAATTTCTTCTCTAACTAATATTTATGCATACCGAGACATCAAATCCTTTTCTTTTAGGTGATCTACTCAAAACATAATTAAGGAAATAACCTTTTGATTTAACTCTAGTTCCTTTTCTATTATAATCTTATCCTTAAAAATATTTTTGAAAGAATTTATGTTCCAATCATTAAGCTTTGTTTCAATGTGAAACATTTTAAAAACAATATGAACATCTTTGTTCCTTTTAGATTCATTGGCTTAAAACACTATTGCTAAATTAAATCCACTAAATCTTCTTTTATGACCCACATCTTCTCAAATCTAAATTGGTATTTGAGAGGGGGTTTATCTTCTGAGATTGTTAGTAATATAAGGAAATAATTAGAGCTTGAAATTGAGCATTCCAAAATTTGAGGGGATTGTAACCAGTTGATAGTAAATAAGATTTTATCAAGAGTTTTAGCAATATTTATAAACCTTGCATTCCTATTGGTCCAAGTGTAGGTCCTATGTTTTTGAGCTACATCCATGAGATCCACATCTATTATGAACGGTTGAAAATCAATTTGAGATTGTGAAATGCTAGAAAGACCCACACTATTTCTTCATGGAGAGAATTGCATTGAAATATCCCTCAAGGATAACTTTATTGTTCGACTTTGAGATTATAACTCATTCTATACCTAGATTTTTTCTTTATATTTAGTCAAACCATAAACAATAATTAAGCAAAATGAAATATCATAAAGTAAAATTCTTACCTCAAGGAGCATCCAATTGATGAAAAGAGGATTAAATCCATAAATACTTGAAAGAGTTCTTATAATATTTTCAAAACCCTACTATCCCAATTGCATCCAAACAAAATCCCTTCTAATCTTTGCATTGGTTTAAAAAGATGCTAAAAACTAAAGACATCAATTTTTTCTTCTAATAGAAAGATATTGACCAATAGGTTGTCAATTTAACACTTGTTCATACATGTTTTGTTTGGTAGATTCAATCTTCTAACATTCCATGTGGCAATCTATATTGTTCTCTAAGGGAGGAATTGCCACCTTAGATCTTCAACATGTATTTTTATTATTGGTTGCCTATTCAATAACACATTTTCTTCCCTTTATTTCTAATTTTTTTTCCTCCCACATTTACCCATAGATCATATATTAGAATTTAGTAATATATAAATTATGATTGACTAATGCATCTATAGTTTATGATACCTAATTCTTCATCCAAGTCATTTTGTTAGTTGTGTTAACAATAAAAGTAAAGTGTATCCTGATTTTAACTACTCGCTAAAAATTTGATTTGGTGTATCCTAACATCTATTATCTTCATGCCACTAGCAAAAGTTGGTCCAAAATGGTATAGGTTTTGAAATCTACAAAGGGCTCTTTTGCCAAAAGGGAATTTTTTATTATCAACAAATTTGTTCTTTCTTCTTCTTCGTTTCTCTTTTCATTCATGTATTTCCTCTTTAGTTTTTCTTGAATAAATCTTCTTTTGTGTAGGTCTTCGGTTCCACATTTAAACCAAAAAAAATAGATGGGAGATTAGGACTATTTTTCAGTAGATAACTCATACTGACATCATATGTACACATAGTGACTAGATCAAGCATATGTCCCATATACACTATTTCACTAGCTCATACACATCACATGTACACACAATGATATGCCACAAAATCTATAGAAAAATGATATGCTAAGATTGCATAATAAGAAATTTATGTTTTATCTCAATAGTACATGTGCTATTTATTTCTTGGAAATAAGGTACTTACCCTACTTTACATTTTATTATATCTCTTAATAATAGTGTTGATAGTGGAGGTATGGCTAATGAAAATGGAAACTGAAGAAAGAACATGAGTGATGACAAACATTAGAGGGGAATAATGGTATGAGATGCTTGAGAGAGAGCATTGGGTTTATGTCAAATATGATAAGTAGCAACTCTCAAGGTTTCTAGAAGGAAGCAATATAAGGAGAGTTTGAAGATCATGGAGGATCTAGGTGTATCATTAAGTTTTGTGAAGCATTTACTTTAATAGTCAATTCCCACATATAGTCTGTTGAGTGGTTACTCAATCATTTTAGGACTTTTAAATTATTATTTTTAGGTTTATGTTTAGTAATTTTAAGGGTTTAGGGTTTAGGGTTTAGGGTTCAAGGTTTAGGGTTTAGGGTTTAGGGTTCAAGGTTCAAGGTTTGGTTTGGTTTAGGTTTAGGGTTGAGGGTTGAGGTTTTAGGGTTTAGGGTTCAAGGTTCAGGGTTTAGGGTTTAGGGTTCAGGGTTTAGGGTTCAAGGTTCAGGGTTTAGGATTTAGGGTTGAGGGTTTAGGGTTGAGGGTTTAGGGTTTAGGGTTTAGGGTTTAGGGTTGATGGTTTAGGGTTTAGGGTTCAAGGTTTAGGGTTGATGGTTTAGAGTTTAGTGTTCAATGTTTAGGGTTTACGATTTAGTGTTTAGGGATGAAGGCTTAGGGTTTAAGTTTTAGTGTTGATGGTTTAGGGTGCATGGTTCAGGGTTCAAGGTTAAAGGTTTAGGGTTTAGTATTTAGGGTTTAGGTTTTCAAGGTTTAGGGTTCGGGGTTTAGTTTTCAAGGTTTAGGGTTTAAGGTTTAGGGTTTAGGGGGAGGGTTTAGGTTTGAAGGTTTAGGGTTGAAGGTTTAGGGTTTAATGTTTAGGGTTGATGGTTAATGATTTAGGGTTTAGGGTTTAGTGTTTAGGGTTCATGATTTAGGGTTTAGTTTTAGGGTTTAGGGTTTAGGGTTTAGGGTTTAGGGTTTAGGTTTAGGGTTTATGGTTTATGGTTTATGGTTTATGGTTTATGGTTTATGGTTTAGGGTTTAGTGTTTAGGGTTTAGTTAGGGCTCAGGGTTCAAGGTTTAGGGTTTAGGATTCAAGGTTTAGGGTTTAGGGTTTAGGGTTTAGGGTTTAGGGTTAAGGGTTAAGGGTTAAGGGTTAAGAATTTTAGGGTTTTGGGTTTAGGGTTTATTTTAGGGTTTAGGCTTTTAACAATATCAATATTCTACCAACTTCTCTATGTTATAGTTATTCAATAATTTTCTAGGCATTTAAACAATAGATGAACTACTAATTGTGCATTCCGTTTGGTCATTGAGTATTGTATATGCATGCCTTCATGATTCTCTATTAATGAAAATGTTTTGATTCTCAAGGGTGCAAAACAAAGAAACTAACTTGTCGGTTCCAAAAGTTTGAATTACATCATTAAGAAACGTTGATGAGCTTATCATCTTTTAACAATACCTTTAAACCTCTATTTCATAAGATTTTACCATGTAGAAGTTGAACTAGATCCAAAGGATTAGCATTATTATCAAGATTATCAATATTAAATACACCAACAATATTCTCTTAGTGACACTTTAAACAAAATATCAAATCATAAAAGAAATTATTATTATTAAATCTATAATATGAATAATTAAAATACATTTTAATTCACCTTTGCAATCACAATTTTCTTAATTTTTCCATGCATGTAATATGAACTACCTTAAGTTTATAAAAAATTGTTTATTTCAAATGAAAATATTTACACATAAGCTTCTCTTAGCTTCAAGAATATTTATTCAAATATTCTCTACTAACAAGGCCAACCACGTGAAGGTGGAAGCTTGCATGGCCTCCCCTAATTGACCTAAGCAACCACAAAACAACACAACCCCACAAAACAATACAACATCATACAAAACAACACAACACTCATTTTATTTTATTTTATTTATTAAAAAAAAAATTATAGCTTTAAATGTGAAACTTAAATATGACTATTTTAGTCATTTGCAATGATGTTAGTATGTGAGAAACTAAATATTTATTATTAATTTTTAATCACAATTCTTTTTTAATTTTTTTTTAAAACATTTTTTATTAATTGTAGATATTAAAATATCATTTTATAATTACAGTGACATGCTTATGTCATTTTATAATTCATTACTTTTTTACATGATTATTTTGTAAGACATTTAAAAAAATGTTATTATTATGACATGTTAAAATGTTTTTTTTTTTGTATTTTTTTTGGCATGGTTATGTAATGTGAATATAAAGTGAATACATTTTGTTTTTGTAAGGGTAATTTATGATTATCCTTTGTGAAATGTTTTATAAATGATGCATAAAATATTTAGGAAGGGATTTGTGTTGTGATTAATAAATGGTAAATTTATTTTCAAAATTATGGTTTGTAACTTTAGTGTTGAGTTTAGAATTAATAAATTTTTAAATAAAAATTAAACATTAATCAAAATTATCCAAAAATGTAAAGTAAAAAAGATACAAAACTTAAAGAATGGTCTTGGCCTATCAACCATTCTTTAAGTTGTGGGAAAAACACACGACCTCAAGAATAACCATGGCCACTGGCTATTCCCTTCGGTCTTTCGATGGGGCTTTTAGCCCCTTCCAATAAATTCTTTATTGAAATTTATATTTGTACATGTTATAATGCTATTAGGTCAATGTTCTTGACCAAAGTAATACTAAAGAAATGGTCAATGTCTAATTCCATCCCTTGTTACTCTAAATACAGACTAGAAATGTCACTCCTAGGCTTGCTATTATGGTTAAAAATGGCATACGGAAAATTCACTGCCAGCAATTCACCGACAGAAAATTCACCGTCAACAATTCACTGGAGGGAAATTAAAATTCAGCACCATGACAATTGACTGGGCGAAAAATTAATTGCATTGGCGTTTAATTTTCCATGGTGGTGAATTGCTAGTGGCAGTGAATTTTCCCGGGGTGAATTGTTGATGGTGAATTTTCTGTCGGTGAATTGTTGGCAGTGAATTTTCCTAGAGCCGTTAAAAACACTTATTGTTGGAAGAGTAGCCTTCAACCTGCCTATTCCAAGAGCAACAAGCTACAACTTCCCGCAACTTGCTGACAATTTGTAGTAGGATTCAAGTTACAGGGAGGGGTTGTGAGCTTGCACAATTTACTTGAGTTGTGTGTAACCTTGCCAACCTGTCATATCATTTAGTCATAAACTAGTCTACTGTAATATAGCAAATATCAACATTATATTTAAAGAACACCATGAGTTGTGTATACAATAAAATAAATAATGCAAATAATCTAAAATCCATCTAGAAAATAAAGAATTGTGTGATGATAGTAAGTAGAATTGTGTGTTGACAGTGAACAGGTGCTTTACCTCTTTGAGAAATTAGTTCTATACAAATGAGCATGGAAATAGAGAAGATGAAAAAGAAACATAAGGAGTAATTGGAAAAGACAAGTATGAAGACCTAGAAAAGTTTCAAAATAACTAGAGCACAATACTTGAAAATTATGCTAAAGCATCATCATTCTACACTGAAAATATGAGAAGTGGTGACTACTTCAAAATATAAAAAATTTGTTGGAAGACACAAGTCATGAAGATAATGACAGAGTATGTGACAGACATGCAAAACACCTTTTCACATCTTAAAAATATAATGAACCTCTATGGCAGGCCATAGATAACTCTTCCAAAGTGATAGTCATGGGGATCAGTAAGTAGGGTAGTAGTTAGGGAAGAGAATGGAGATACAAAGGTTTGTGTAGAGACCAATGGAGCATCCCTAAAGGATATCACTCAGTAAATAATAAAGGGGAAACCTTCATTAATGAGGATAATTCAATGAGCCTTGTCATGCAAGAAGAAATGGCAAGTTTAGCCAGAAGAGCAGCAATCAAAAGGAGATAGAATATTCACTCAAATCCAACTGAATAATTGGATTTGAAAAAATATTCTAATTTGAAAAAGCATGCAAGAAAGAGAAAAAATTGGCTAATTTGAAAAAGCTTGCAATAGAGTGTTTTTAAATCATTAGCAAAACCTTTTAAACTGGCATTCAAATTTAGGGCCACCAAAGGTAAGAACAAGAGACAACATGATGGAAAGCTTCTTTATATAGACGAGAATATTTTTCTACAAAATAAAAAATGGTGAAAAGAAATTTCAAAGGCCAGTTGTGGTGTCATCTATGCAAGCAAGATCTTGGATAAAATGACTGCAAAATTTGGGATGATTTGGTCTACTAATCGCCTCAACAAATTCTTTATGCTTAGTCATGTAAACTCTGCTCATAGCCCCTAAAACCATTCTAGAGTACTCTTCCCATTATGATATGTCAGACTAGTAGGTTGGGAAGAAAACAAAAAAAATCTCCAAGGAAGAGTTAAGAATTCACAATTATAGGAAAGTGCTAATTGAAACTCGGCCTCCTATTGCATGGAACTTTAAAACATTCATACTTTGAGGCTTTCATGTAATAAGCTATACAATGGGCTATGATGATAAATAAGACGATGTTTCCATAACAACTAACCTATAATTGCAATGAATGTTGACCTAGTTGTTGTGAAAGATGAAGGATGTTTATGGTGCATACTAATGTGTTTTCCAAAATTTGATGCCTCTAGCCTGTATTCTAACTTAAATCTAATGTACTATACAAGGCACTGGCAAGAAAACATAGTTGTAACTTTGTAGGATCAATGAATATAGATTTCAAATGAATTCATCATGGGAAGAAAACATTCTTGGACAATGAAGGGGTAGTTGAGGTTCATCAAAGTATAAAGATTGTCATTCAATATGCTATAGATAAAATTAGAGGGATCTGAAGGTGAGTGCGAGCAATTTCTAGAAAGAGCAGCATGAAATTGAGAAGAAAAGTGAAGTACAGTGTAGAAAAGAAAGTATAGGCACACCATCTACATGGTTAGCAAAATGGTTTCCCTTAATCTTCATTCACTTTCAGCAATAATTCTTCATCATTTGAGTGAGGTACTCATCATGAAAGGTGTTTGAAAGCAAATCCTTATAAGTTAGGAGACAATTTGCATTGAGTAACAGGAGATAAATGAGCAAAGTCTAAACATGTTGGGTAGATTATGGACATATGTTAAATGGAGAGGATAATTTTTATCAAATAGGAACACATCCTTGTGCATGGTTGCTCACTCGAAATGGAGAAAATCATGTTTCAGGACAAAATTTTCCATGTATATGGTCTATTTGATAGGATAAGTTTCTAAATCAAGTTTTCTAACCAAATCTTGAGATATGAGGTTAGCTCTAGGACAAGAGTCAAATAGTACATTGAATTTAATGCCCTTAACTTGAATTTTTATATTGAACAAATATGAATGCTTCTTCTAGCGTATTGTACTGCTAACTCTTTTTGTATTGCAAGAATGTTTACAATTCACCTTCTAGCTACAATCAATTTCCTAACACTTTTTAATTATTATACTTTCTTCTTGGATAGTAGGTGTAGAGTTTGTATGATGATGCCAAAATCATCTCTCTCATGCTACAGGTAGATGTATTAGTATTGACTTGGATT